>CALYLW010000049.1:168119-280619 GCA_944989445.1 Ampullaceana balthica | reverse complement strand
GAGCTTAAAATATTAAATAACATCTTCTGCTTTTATGTTTTAGGTTAGAGTTGTGTTAGTGTTAGTATAAAAAAAACAACAAAGATGAGAATACAAGTGGGTTATGCATATAACTATTTGAGATGATATTACAATACCATTTCAGGTATCAGTAGTATCGTTTGCGATTTATAATGGTATGTCTTTAATAAAAAAATGTCTCTTAGATTCTTAAATATCCCCGGACATTACGAAGTAGTCTTAAATAACAAGAACAATTAGATCAATTTTTGTATCATAAAACTTAGACAATTCCTTCAATTTTGGTGGTATTTGCCTTTTCTCATCAATGGTTTCTCAGTACGTTTTTAAATTCCGATTTAGTAACTACCGACAATTATTTTTCGTAGCTGTTTTTTTCTGTTTAGAACATGTCCTGCACCTTTTCTTTCTTACATTTTTTTTGCCTTTGTGGGGTTTGGTTATCGAAAATCTAATTTAAACACTATTGATTTAAATTTTGCAGTATTTAACTTACATTCATGTTTACTAATGAAGTTATAGGCAATATCGTATTAACTTGTTTTTTTTAAAAAAATCTTTAAATGTGTTTTTGTGTATCTCTACACAAACTATTCATGTATATTTATTGACCATTTGATTATAGAGAAATAAACTCTGTTTGTTTTTTCATTTATCGTTAAACAAATATCGGTATTCTATATTCAACAATTTAAATTCAACGTTGCTGCTTACAAAGTAATAAAAAATATGACACGATGATTTTTCTTGCAGTTATGACTTACAAACGTGTTACTACTCTTTCTAATAGCTTTTGACTACTTTATAATGGTCTCGTTTTCATAATTTCCAGTTTTGAAATTAACTATGTTGAACCATCAGAGGGTTTTACATGAAATATTAGGAAACATTATTGTTGTTGTCTTATGGACTTAAACAATTCCTTTGGTTTTAGCATCGTTGTGGTATAGATTCCATCGTCTTTTATAGACTAAGTCAGTCTTAGATAGAGTTGTGGGAGATCAAATTTCTGATATTTGGAGAATTCGTCTTCATTCGTAGCTTAAAATTTTTACAAAGTCTTAAAGACACATTTTTAAGGTTTCTTGTATTAAAGATATACTTATTAAAAAAATAATATTTAAAAAATCATCTTATTAATAAATACAGTCTGCGATTTATTTTTAATTTAAAATAAGGAGAAAAATCCCAAGAAACGGTATCTTTATAATTTCTTAAATTCTTTTAAGATTCGTGTTAAATAGAATTTGATATTGTTATATTAGAAATTGGTACATTGTATAATTTAGTTCCCCTAAAAATATACAGTCTCATGTGCTGCTTCATCGTTTGATACGACGGTTGAATTAAATACAATTTTACATTGATCTCCTTCTCCTTCATACCCCGCTTTTAGCTCAGTTTGAACATCCATTTTGCTCATTTTTGTCTTTTTTTTAAAATCACTTCAGCATAATTAATAGACAATACTTGATTATGCAATACAATGCGTAGATGTTTAATCATCATAGCTTAACTTTTTTTTTGTTCGTATAGGTCGATCAAGAAATAAAATCGAAATTTCCAATTGTGTTTTTTCCACGTTAAGTGTTACCGTGTTCATCACGTGACGCCGTCGACCTTCTAAGTAACATAAGTATAAAAAACAACACAAAAAAAAACAACAACAAAAAACTAATTTTTTCCGAGTTTGGTGCTTGACTATCATTGTTTGGCCATTTATATGCAGAACAGAGTTAAAAAACACGTTTTAACTTTAAGAATGTATTGCTCGTTGCTTTATTATGTTCATTGAATGCTATTCAAATTACATATGGAACAAGTATCTCTTGGTGTCCCGTAGTTACATCCGAATTCATGTG
Source organism: Ampullaceana balthica (assembly GCA_944989445.1). Lineage (NCBI taxonomy): Eukaryota > Metazoa > Mollusca > Gastropoda > Lymnaeidae > Ampullaceana > Ampullaceana balthica. The sequence goes on along the minus strand of CALYLW010000049.1, from coordinate 278,736 downwards.
TAAGTTTTAACATGAATAGCTGAATGTTTCTAAGTGAATAGATATGGAAGCATATCATCTTGTTTTACGTTTTGATGTAGAATTCATGAACTGGATTCAAATATAACCACATAATAATTTTTGACGGGCACGGAGGTAGAGCGGACTGCGTGCTTGGTTGACCTGCCCATCACATCCTCTCATCGCCGTGGCATGTGAACGCAGCATCACCTAAACAGTTTAAGATTCTGATAACAACCTAGGACGCAAGAAACTTTAGCACAGTAGATTGTCTCTTCTTATTGCAGTATAACAGCAGCAACGCTGTGTAAACATTAAATCGCCATTACCTAGGAACATGCCTTACTATTGTGTGTTCTCCTCTGTATAAAATTCAATTTACACTGCAATGAAAGGGTACCTATTTTACCCTAATTATATTTAGTAAAAATCTTTTACAAAAGGATAAGAATTTTCTAGACAAAATATTGTGTTTTTCATTGTAATTATTATCATTATATATGATATAAAAATATATTTAATTAAGTTACATTTGGGTGTGAACTCTTATTATTACAAGGTTAGTTAAAAATTTGATAACTTATATAGTTTTCATACAGACAAAAACGCAAAAGAACTTCAACTAGATAACAGAACAACAATTTCTAATAGGAAATGATTGAAGTTTTACCTTAACAATAGTTGACTTTAATTTTACAATCTTAACGGTATGAATACCTTCGCAATTCTCTGCTTTTTTCTGTATCAATCTTAAAAAAAATAACAAGGGTTTTATAGTTTCAATAACATTAAATTTGATTTCAACTTAAATTCGTGTGTCGACATATTGATATTTTATGAAACCATTAGAATTTAAATTTAGATGTGCTATGCTTCATTAAGTTATACATTTACTGAAGTACTGTTTCATGTATCTCGAATCGGAAGATTTGATGTAACTTTGATTAAATACATTAACCATTACCTCAACGACATCATATACGTTGTTGATAACTATGTGCTAAGCTATATTTAGGTCTGAAAAGTAAAAGGCGCAAATGTTAGAAAAAAATATTTCATTCATCTTTGGTTAGTCAACACACATATGTTTTGTGTTTAATGTAGTACAAAGACTACTCTTAGCTAGTGACGATTTTGTTTGTAAGGCCTTGTAAGAAGAATGGATGCAAAACGCATTCAAAAAAATAATAATTGATTTTATGATCGCTTCCGTAATTCAGAATTAAGGAAAGTTTCCAAATATGACTTAAAGAAATATTAGTTTGGAATTGCTTGTTTGAGGTTTTTTTTCAAATGGAAAAAAAACATAAGCCTATTTAGGAGTCAGTCTATTTCATCATTTCGTGTTCTCTCAACCTGAAAGGACAAAATCGATTTCATTGACCTTCAATTCAACTTTTTGTTATTGTTGAATTTGCTCGTTCGCAAAACAATTCAGTACTTTCATTTATGTGTTGTTTTTTCAGACTTACCATGTCCCTCTTAGATAGATACAATATCATTACCATCTGGATATATTTTTTTAACAAATATCTGATCAGACGTTCTTGATCAGACTTTTTCATTTCTTTTAAGTTATTTTTACTGTCTGCATCTTAGCCAGGCAGTTATTTCGATCCAAGTAATATTTACTTGAACGATATTCTTATATTGACATAACACTTTAACAAAACGGTGTTTACCTGAAGTGGATTCCCTACAAAGTTTCATCAACAGATGTAACCTCCTTCTTCTTTTGTTGATCAAGAACCCACGTCAATTACTCGGATCATTACTGTTCATTTACAAGTTTAGGTTCTTTCGACACAATTTTACTTCCTTCGTTTAGTTTTTCTCATGTGATTCCCGTCTTATGCTGCTAACTAACTGAAATTTAAAAACGTTGAGGCCTTAAACATGGCATTGAACGACCGCTGGGTTTGCCAAGTAACATCAATGGATGAGGGAAATAATACTTTTAAAAGAAATGTACACGCAATAAAATAGGCTGCACACACTTAAGCACGTTAAAACGTGTAATCCTATTTTATTAGTGGCCAAACTAAATAATATTTTTGTTGAAGCATTTTTAAAAAAATTGTACTAAAAGTAGTAAGATTTAAATATCACGTTCATATCGTCATTAACTTCTAAGTCAAATATACCTTATTTATTTGGTTTTCTGTCACAGAATATCACTACCAAATGCTCGATCTCACGGTGCTTTAGCTCTTCCTTTAGCTATGTAGATATTAATACAATGTGCCATAATACAACGCAGTCTTTAGAGACTTTTGATTAAATAAAGAATAACAATTTAAAATCAGATTTACATTTGTGGTGCCCCTAAGGTTCATACATCTGATGGTAAGATAGATGCAATAAATTTAACTACATAATTATTCAGACATGAGATACAGTATTTTTTCGGCTTTAAAAAATAAATTGTGACACGTAAAATTTTGTAATTTTTACAAGATGTGCAATCTTCTTTAATTTAACAAAAAAAAACAAACAACAAATACCAAAAAAAACAACAAATACCAAAAAAAACCAAAAAAAAACAATAACTGTTTTAGCAAAATAAACTTACTTTAAATTTCTTGAAATCTTTGTTATCGAGTCTATGAGTTAAATACCAATATTTTGTTAGGAATTAGTTCCTTAGTGCCTCGATATCAACGATATTAAGAAGAACACTTGTGAAATGATAATCCACTAGTTGGCGACATATGCTTTCTACGTGAAGAGAGGTTTGAGGCAAATATGTTTGTTGCGGCCTCTTCTAATCTTTCTCGCCATTGAAGATGTGATGAAAACATTCACACGGCAGAACAGAAATAGTGGACCATGGACCTTGCGGGACCAAACTGATTTTTCTCAACTGTACTGATGATCTTGTCCTTTTCTTTCATACTTCAAAAAAGAAGATAAAGGGGGGAGGGGGATTCAAATTGACTTTATTATATTATTAGTCAAACATGAAAGAGTAAAGTCATCAAGGTTAATGCCACCAGCACAGCATCGATCACTCGAAAAGGAGAAGAATGAGGTCTTTCTCTGCCTTGGCAGCATAGTAGACAGGCAAGGTGTGATGGATGCTGATGTCAGATAGCCCTCTAACAACTCAAGTATGCATGAATCTCTATATACAAAACAAAATCAAATTTCAAATGCGAATCTTCAAGTCCAAGTTTAAACATACTCTGAACCATCAAGCCAAGACGTGAAGAACCGTTGACGCAATCCTGAAGAGAATTTTTAGTCCCCAGTTACCAGTTTCTTCAGATTAACTGGCCTTACAAAATCATCAGCCTTAAAACGTTGCCATTGACAGAAACGGGTTGATTCTCCAGAGGTGGTGACGTATCATTGACCAAATGTTAAACAAAACCTGCTTCCAACACGACAAGCCAGGATCTCACGTTGAAAGCTCAAGGAAAGTGGTAAAGAGGGTGTCAAAGAAAGTGGTAAAGAGGGCGTCAAAGAAAGTGGTAATGAGGGCGTCAAAGAAAGTGGTATAGAGGGCGTCCAAGAGAGTGGTAAAGAGGGCTTCCAAGAAAGTGTTAAAGAGGGCGTCCAAGAAAGTGGTCAAGAGGACGTACAAGAAAGTGGTAAAGAAGGCGTCCAAGAAAGTGGTCAAGAGTGCGTCCAAGAAAGTGGTAAAGAAGACATCTAAGAAAGTGGATAAGAGGGCGTCCAAAAAACATTTTACTCCGAGAAGTGGAGGCCGATATTAAGAACTTTCGTCATACGTGAAATATTTGTAGAGACTGAGTAGGATAGGGATGCGTCTAACACTCTCCTCGGTGGCCTATAGCCTTCGACGGATTTAAACGTTTATAGAGATAAACTGCTGTTCTTCGTTTGCGTTAAGGTTAAACAACTGCCCAAATTGTTTTGTTCCAATTATATTCCCTTATTTTAGCATTACACTTGTGCCATGTGTAGATTGGTTCACTAAACTTCTGTATGTTATCTTTAAAATGTTACAAGATCATTACATATATAGCACACATCCAACCGATAATTATGTTTGCTGTTAAATGAAGCATTCAACATTCGCGACCTCCCGACACCTTCAGACGTCTTCTGACGTCTCGGAAATATTCAACCTAATCACTTTACATTATTGTAATAAGATATATTAAAGCATCACCTCTAATTATACAATGCGCCTGTAAACACATCCAGCAAATTCTATGTGTTTTAAAATAACCGATAATACTCCAAAAAATAATATATTTTCAATCGGCTTTGAAAAAGACGACTTTCCTATTGACTGGTTGTTGCTTATTTTATATTGTTGACTAAATTAGTTGCAATATTGTTTTTTTAATTATATGTCCTAGTGTAAGGTTATTACTTATTTTATATTGCTGACTAAATAAGTTGCAATATTTTGTTTTCAATAATATGTTACTTTTATAACTTAAACTCGAAAGTCCATAATGATTAGATTATAACATTGGGATGTCTGGCCATTTTGATCGTTGACTTTGTTTTATTTCCACTTCTCCGGGACAGACGGAGAGAGAAGTCCGTAATCCCCTCGCTTTGACAGCTATCAATATTTAGATGTTTGAGCCATAAATGAATTAACTAGGCTCTTATTTTATTATCTTTTCAAGATAAGTATATGCCGTAACACGCACTTAACTCTGCCCTGCAAAATGAACTTTAGCGTGGAAACCAATTTAACTGGACCACTCGTCAAGGATTTGGTGTACTCGTTGATGCCAGTAGAAAGGATTTCTTGCAGGCGTTTTTCGGTCTTTGGCGCTGTCTGCCACATCATTTACATAGAAATAAAATTATAATAATAATTTTTTTTAAGTTCATTGTTGTCTACTAAAAACCATATATAAAATCATTAAGTATACAAATTTAATCCCTCCAAAAAGAATAATTTAAAAAAAACGTTAATTTTAAAAAATAATAATGTTTATATTCGATTTAAATAAGTTCTACTTATGATGTTTAGCACAGGTGTTCTTTATCGGCTAAACACAATCGAAATCTGAACTAAACGATTCGAAGGGCAAAACATTTTATTTAGAGAAAAATATGTTCATTTTCTCACTCCCGGTAGTCACAAGTTAATTTTCTTACTGAAATTAAATAGAACATCAACTATTTGCTCAACACTAAAAAATAAACCAAATCTGCAGAAGGTCTTTCCCTTAAAATAATGGCGTGTAGTGATGATTTTGAAGGAAGTATCTCTCCAAGCGCTTGTTTCTAGCATCTTCAAATATCTCTAATGTTAAAATCAGAGAATAAATATCAAAATCTCTGTAAAAAAAAAGTTGCAAGCTCCACCGATCTTAAACATCACCGAGACCAGTGACATATCCCTGACCAAGTTATGTTTATGGTCCATACAGCTTCAGTGTGTTAGTAGTGATAGACCCGCCAACAAAGTTAGCCGCCTTCTGATCACTGGCTGCAATGCGACCCCTTATTCATCCTTCATATGTTGACAATGACAGAAGAGTAGTATTTATTTTCTAAAAATAAAAAAAACAAACTTTTCTTCTGCTATCAGTTTCTTTGTACTATTGTCCTATGATTAACTGTACTGTTATAAATGTGTTTCAAAATGTCCTGCTGGAGTTTAGTAAATATAATTATTTAGCATGTATTTAAGTGAGGGTGGAGTTAAAACCATTAATTTCTCTAAATCCCATACAGGAAAAAGCAGCTTTTCCCATTTTAAATATAACTACGCATTACAATTATTTTTCTGTTTCATCGTTAGAAGTATTTTATATCTAGAGTGTGAGTGCATCAACTTTCCGGGTGGTAAATTTATTAACGAAATTATACATTTCTTTTTAAATTTAAAAAAAAATTACTTTAAAAAAACATTATTTTTTTAATTTAAAAATAAAATTGAAATTGCATAACAAAAGGATTCGATGGAAATAAAATTTAATTAACACCAGTTTAATTTGAAAACAAATTCTAATGTGTTAAGCTTCATTAATTCATTTTAAAAAATTAAACAAAATTGCAGTCTACTTGTGAAATTAATTTGCTTCACGCTCTCTAAATGTTTTGTTAATCTGTTGATTTTAATTTTAAAATATCCACAAATAAATAACTAACAACCTATGTTAACTCCCTAATAATTGCAATGGGACAGAGAGAGGCTTTAAAAGAAAAGCTCCGCTGGTTGCTGGGGTTGAACACTGTTTCCGCGACGCGTAATAAACGGAAGCTAATCTTGATGATGATATATTGTGAATTATTTCCGTCACATACATGCTCAACTTCAAACATTGAAAAATCAATTATTATACTTAACATGCATATGCCGTATTGTTCAAAGATTATTAACATATTGTATTACAACATATCTAAGCCCTTGACTTCAAATATAATTTTAGGTCAATAATTTAAATAACATAAATGATATTGTGCTCAAACATCATTGTTGTATCGATTATGGCCATCATATGCAACCATTGTTGTTCAAAAATTTAACCATTCGGCCATCTTTCAACAATTTTTTTTTCTACTAGTGTGGGACAATGCCTTGCAGTGCTCAGTCTTAGCGGCATTGCTGTTTGTTACTTACACTAGACGGAAGTATTTACATTAGACGCCTTCACATCAATATGCACCAAAGTAACTGTCTCCGCGAAGTGATTTGTGTGCATTTTAGATTAGGATACTGCCCTACTGCAGCAGTTATGAGAACATCGATTATTTACGTGATACAACCTTTCACACATTAATTTAAAGCTACGGTTCCGTATCTTTTAGTGAAATAATATCGTTAAACATTAAATGAACTATAAAAAATCAATCAAACCATTCAAATGTTGTCTTTATTTTTTTTTAAAGGATTTTCTTCCCCACTCAACTGCACCCGCTCCGATTGAACTCATAACATAGTTTTCTTCAAACAATATCTTCAACACTGCTGCTAGTCTCCACTGCTCGAAGAAGAGTGTGATCAAACCTCTAAATTAAATCATTTTTAATATAATTATATGCATGCAGACTTTTCGGCAAACACCTTCATCAGTACAAATAAATAAACACAACTAGTAAAAATAAATTTACATTATATTACACATACCGTACCATGGAGAAAAAATATTTAAGTAAAGACAAAAAAACAAAACACGGAAAATGGCAACAACAAAAAAACCACATAAAGAGAAAGAAGTAGATAGATACAATTACTGAAGAAAAATACAGGATATAAGAAGAGGAATAACGTGTCAAAAGTTAATGTTAAGATCACAATTTGGAAAAACATTCTACAGTTACGTGATTTTGGAAATTCATTTTCCTAAAAATCATCCGTTAAAATCTACACTCCTCGCTTTTAACTGGAACATTATTTTCAGTTCTACGGTAAGCCAAACAGTTAAGACTGTGATTCAGCTGGAGACAGTTGATTTCGTTTAGTTAATAACAATACTATTGTTATGATCTTTTCCGTTAACGTAGCCGTTAAATGCTTTTTTTATTGTTATTTTAACACATGTCTTAACTTAGTTTATGATATAATAAATTCTAATTTTAAAAAAAATAATTTTAAAAAAGCACACAAAACCAAACTATTTTTTTAATTTTTGAAAAGCCTAACAAATGAGGCAATAATGTTTGGAAAACTATCTGATTAAAATTATTGGAGGCTGTGTCTGAGATCTTTGGTATATTATTTTATCCCTGGAACGAACGGACAATTTTAACCTGTTACACTTAAACTATCAGCTCATGTCTGTCGTAATACTCTTAAAATATCAGCAAATTTCTGTCGTAAGGTGATGATGGCGTGAAATTCAAACAAATCCCCTACTTTCTTTTTCTACGGGAAATCCCATTGGCTGTAATAAACCACGGGTACATCACACGTGGATAAATGCAACTCGATTTCACTTGAGCCCTGTGTTCATGTTGGCATGTTGTGAATGACATGTAGTTATTTTATTTCTGCGTTCATGTTGTATATTTTGTTGCAGGCAAGAGTCCGAATTCCAAAATTATCAATCTATATTTGTGTCTTTCGTTTGGCTTTCACAACACTCACTGTTTTACATGACAGCCCTGCGAACGACAATAAAACTGGGGGGGGGCGGGCAGGGATTCCCTTGCAGCGCTCAAGATAGCTGACTTTGTGTTAGGCCCGGTTCAATGTTGAGCCCAAACCCCACTATGGGTTATCCCCCCCACCTTTCATAGCTTCCATATATGTTTAACCTTCCCGTATCTGCGACTTGGGGAAGCGCTCCATAGAAAATCAGTTTCTCCACACAAGATTTTTTTTACATAATGAGGTATGAGTAGTTCAGGTCTATCACATGCCTAATCTTCACGCTTTTTCTTCGCATAAAACGTACAAGGTCGAAATGATCCCGTCTCTCATAATGGGCTAATACGTTATTCTAAAACTGTCATAGTTTCTTTATGAGCCAAAAGCTCAAGGCTGATGGCACCTGTTTTCAGTCTCGCGATTTCTTTTAAGATCACATTGACCTAACATACACACACACAAAAAACAACTGTGGTTGCCTTAAACAAGAAGTGAACAATCTACACCCTTGCCCCCCCCCCTCGCGCCATCCACAGAAACACTTTTTTAAACTTCACATTTGTTTGTGTGAAAGATCCACTTCTGCCGTCCTTTCTTGGTAAGGTTTATATGTAACATCTCCCGTAAAATTTTTGAATTGTTTATTATGATTTACACTTTACAGAGCTAATAAGCATAATTACTATTTTTGAATTATACCTTAAGCATGCCTGAGGTGTTGCGTAGTTAAGAAGACCATTTTTAAAATCCTTTATACAAATTAACTTCAGCATGATGTAAATTAACTCTATAGGGCTTGTCATTATTTACCGGAAGTCTAATAATAGAATTAAATAAAAATCTGTTTACATCCGGGTAGTGTGTATGGGCGGTTGGTAAACTTGTTTTCGTTATTTTTATAGAAACTTAGCTTTTTGTGTAGCCAAAAACTTGTTTCAAAGTTAAAATTATGATTGGTTTCCACAGTCTTTCCAAGTACATGCGTGTATGTAGTAAACATTTTGTTGGAGGAAAACGTCCTTCATAAATATTTCAAAACCTTGATTTTAAATATTATTTGATTTATTATTTAATGCAAAATAGAACGTCCTCGCGAGAGTGAATTTAATTTAATATATAAATCAAGTAAATGGATCAGTGACTATTAATAAACTATTTTAGTTCATTCGTTCGTTATCTTTGAATTTTATTCATTCATACTATTTTTTACTCTACTGTCTTTACTACTAATACTAATCATAGACTAATGACGTAATTATAATTAAAGTCATAATCTTAGTGTTAGTTTATTACTAATAAATACTAAAACATATATATTTAATATGAACCAATGAAAACAATTTATATTAAATATATATTTTATAAGTATAAGTATAAGAAGTGTAAGTTTGCTAGGACCAGTACTAGTCTAGTACTAGTGTTTACGGCTCCAACTATGGAACGGCCACTTACACTCATTTAAAAAATGCTTAGGCTTATTTATTTTAATTCCTTGTCCAGGCGACAAGGAAGTTTTAATAAATTTAAATAAAATTGAGGAAATAGGTAACATAACTGTAGATGAGATAGGTATACATTCACTCCTAAAAAACTTAAAAATAAACAAAGCTACCGGCCCAGATGATTTGCCTGCAAGGTTATTAAAAGAACTAAGCAATGAACTATCCCCAATCCTTATAGTTCTCTTTCAAGCCTCTCTAAACCAGGGTAAAGTGCCCCTAGCATTGGAAATTAGCTAAGGTAACTCTACTCTTTAAGAAAGGGGATACATCAGACCCTGGTAATTACAGGCCTGTATCACTTACTAGTATCACCTGTAAATTACTAGAACACATAATATATAGTAGAATAGTTAACCACCTTGACAAATATAATGCCCTATGCCCACATCAACACGGCTTTAGAAAAAACAGATCATGTGAAACACAATTAATAGGTTTAATAGATGAACTATCAAAAGGCTTAGACAAAAATGATCAAATAGATACAATATTACTAGACTTCTCAAAAGCATTTGACAAAGTTCACCACCTTAGTTTACTTAAAAAACTTAACTACTTTGGAATCTCAGGTTCCTTACATCACTGGATCCAAGACTTCCTTTTGGGCAGGGAGCAAACTGTAATAATTAATGGATCTAAATCTGCACCAATAAAGGTTAACTCAGGAGTTCCACAAGGAACTGTGCTAGGTCCCTTACTCTTTTTAATTTATATAAATGATTTACCCAACAACATCTCAACAGGAACAAAAGTTAGGTTATTTGCTGATGATTGTATAATCTATAGAACAATTAAATCAGAACAAGATAGCAAAATTTTACAAAAAGACCTAGATGAATTGATAAAATGGGAAACTAACTGGAGTATGTCTTTCCACCCAGAAAAGTGTCAACTGTTAAGAGTAACAAAGAAAAAGAAACAAATAAATTCAAAATATTACATTCATGGAAAAGAACTGACCCAAACTAAAGATGCAAAATACTTAGGAGTCTTAATAAATGAGAAACTATCATGGAATCCCCATGTCAATGAAGTTATTAAAAAATCAAACAAAACCTTAGGCTTTATAAAAAGAAACCTTTAACAAATGTAATAGAGATATAAAACTAAAATGCTACCTCACTTTGGTGAGACCTGTACTAGAATATGCATCTTCTGTATGGGACCCATCCACCAAAGAAAACATTGATAAACTAGAACAAATTCAAAAAAGAGCTGCCAGATTCATTACTGGAGAATATTCAAAACTGACAAGAATAACACCATTAGTTAAATCATTAAACCTTGAAACACTAGAGGATAGAAGAACCAAGAGTAAAGTAGTAATCATACATAAAGCAATTAATTCTAATTTAGAAATACAACACAAAGATAACTTAATACAACCCTCAGATAGACATAAGGATAAAAACACCTTTCTTATTCCGTATGCAAGAACAAACTCATACAAATTTTCGTTCTTCCCGTCCGGAATTCGGGCGTGGAATGGGTTGCCTGAAGAAACCAGGAAAAGCCAACACTTTATCAACATTTAAATCTCTAATAAGAATGCAGGACTAAACACAAACCATAGATAAGCGTAGGACGCAATAATCTTCTGTATAGAAGGAGCGCCTGAAACGGATTCGATTTTAAATTTTTCAAGTAAAATATCAATATTATATTAAATTATGTGATATATTATGTTATGCGACATGGAACGTCCTTGTGAGGTTGATTTATGTAAATAAATTAGTGACTCAGCTCTGACTGAGGCTATAGTTAGTTCTAGTTCATTTGCTGGTTCGTCCTTGAACTTTAAATTATTTCATACTATTTAACTATTTACTACCAATACTAATGATGTAATTATAATAAAAGTCATAATCTTAGTGTAAGTTTATTACAAATAAATGCCAAAGCATGTATTTTTATAAGGACCAAGGAAAACAATAAATATTGAAATAAATATATTTCTTAATAATTGACTACTGTTATTACTATTACGATAGGACTAGTATTTACCGTAGTTACGACTATCGAAAGACAGCTTACACTCATCTTTAAAAATGTTTTTGCTTATTTATTAAAGTTTTAAGACTTCGGAATTTAAATAATTTATTCAGCTGCAAAACTAAGTGTAAAGAAATATTTTTTTGCACAAAAATTGCACCTAGAATATCGTTTTTAGTGAGATCAGTGTATTACAATACACTGTTGTTATGGATGTTTCATAAATGTTTGACCTGAATCTAAAAATAGCCCAATGACCGAATGAGTTATGACGTTTTCCGGTCTTAGAATTGACAAAGCCTATAGGAAACCAAAAAATAAATGCATTTGAACATTTTTTATATTTAATTATGAGTCTCACAATGAACTTTTGTTATCGCTGGTTAAAAGCTTTGGCATGTCACCGACATGTTTAAACCAAATTGTGTTGCATTCTTTTAACCCCAACACAGCTCATCTAGCCCTGCCTTATGGGCTAGTGGACGATGTTTGAAGGAAGGGGTCTGTGTAGCGTGATTAAATCACGTAAAATAAAACAAACCCGTAAAAACAAAGTTTTTGACTATAAATCCCTTATATATGAGACATAACTAACAGTATTGATTATTTTCAAACATTTACAGACTGAATCTGTCTTAACACAAGTTTGCTTCATAACCCTAGGGGGGAGGGGTGGGTGGGAGGGGGAGAGGGGAAAAGTCTGGTCACCGATTCGCTTGACCGAGCTCAGAGTGACACGTAAAATGTAAACAAAAGCGCACCGTCGTTTCGTTGGGTCGCCTCAATGCTCAAACTTTCACGTGGCAAAAAAACAATAACAAATCGTGAATTTAAATTACATACCTCATATAAGGATAAACTAAAAATGCATTAATTTAATTACGGTACGTTCGATCGATCTGAAATTTTAATACGATGCATTGTTAGGTAAGACGGGTCCGTGTGCCAAATTTCAGTTCGATCGGATCATTGGAAGTGGGACATTTTCGACTTTTGTTTTTCCGCCCGCCGAGCCCATGAGATGATGAGAGAGAGACAGAGAGAGACGGCCGTGAAGTTAATATAAGGGATTTAAAAAACAAACCCGTAAAAACAAAGTTTTTGACTATAAATCCCTTATATATGAGACATAACTAACAGTATTGATTATTTTCAAACATTTACAGACTGACACCGAGTGATGTCCCTTGTCTTTAATAAATGGGGGTGGGATGTGAGGGGGTGTCGGCACGACGGTCGGCGTCAACACGACGATCGGCGTCAACTCAAACTCTCGTGGAAGTGGGAAAAAAAAACAATAACAAAACAGTGAATTTAAATTACATACCTCATATAAGGATAAACTAAAAATGCATTAATTTAATTACGGTACGTTCGATCGATCTGAAATTTTGATACGATGCATTGTTAGGTTAGACGGGTCCGTGTGCCAAATTTCAGTTCGATCGGATCACGGAAAGTGGGTCATTTTCGACTTTTGTTTTTCCGCCCGCCGAGCCCATGAGATGATGAGAGAGAGACAGAGACGGCCGCGAAGTTAATATAAGGGATTTAATTAGCAGGCCCAGACAGGGCAGATACACCAGCGGAGAGTTGAACAGTTCTAAACGTCGGTTATGAAAATAAGACACGGGACGTGTTTAGTGTTGAAGATTGCCGGCCTGTTGATAGCGTCAAACAGTGTCACGGTTGTAGGAGGTAATCCATGTTACAAGGCACCCAACTCCCAACATTTTAACTGTTTCATTACATCTGCTTAATTATTTTACATTTAGAAAATTAGCAGTATTGCTAACGGAGGAAAACTGAACATATATCATAGCATACATATAACCTGCAATATTTAATTTTTTAAAAATCATTTTAAACTCATTTATTTACTTTTCTGTTTTTTAAGGAGCATTCAAAGTATAAAGTTGTTTTTTTTTAAATTGAATATATAGGAAATTAACCAACTATTTCATTTTCATGCCAAACTGTAAATGAAAAATTGTCGTTTAAATTTATTCATGGAATTTAATCTTTGTATCGATTATTGTTTGAAGAGTGAAGTGTACTTTATAAAACGATTATCAGGGTTTTACATTCGATCGTTGGTTTTAAATTTTCAGACTTACGTTTACGAAAAATGTAAATGAAACTTTAAAAAAAAATATTTACAAGTCTTTTTCATGAGTTACCTTAAACATATTTCGCCATATTGTACTTGGATAATGTTTCGTTACATTTAAATTGGCTCAGGTTTCACGAGCCTGATGCAGTCACAACTACGATGTGCGGGGCAAGCCGTGCGCATGAAAGACCATCGGCTCACAATAATTGTCTTCTATGGCAACCACACAGGTGGCCAGAGAACCCGAGGAGGTCAAAGAAATCGTCCGAAGTTCCTGGTACCTTATTATACAGAACGGCGCAGCAACCTTTTAAGCAAACGGGCAACAGTCTGTATAGTTCAGAAGACACGGCAAGAAAGATCGTGATCTTAACCTTCCTGGTGGCATTCCAACAATCTCTTGTCCGACCTGTGGACGATAATTTCTAGAAAGTATTGTCTTATGAGCCACCAACGGACACAACAAACCGCCATATCACTTAGCAACTACGGTGAGAAATCTTCTCATTGATCTCTACGTCGGACAATCAACTAACAATCATTGTCTCATTTACGTTTATTAACCTCGTTTATTTAATGCCATCAACTAAATTTTGAAAAAAGTATTATTGATTACTTAATTTTAACACATACAAACAGAGGCGTAACTAGGATTTTGGCGCTCTTGGCCAATTTATTTTTGGCGCCCTTGATAAATTGACAAGTTTCAGATTTGCGATTTTTTTCATTTGTTAGAAATAATATTTGAATTTCTCTTATTTCATTTACGAAGTCTGACAGTCACAGTCATACAACGTGAATATAAAAAATGCATATAAGACAGGAACAATACTAATTTGCAGTTTATTATATACTAAATAATACCAAATAAATTGGTGGATAAAACGAGATATTGTTGCGTTAATAAAGAATACAGCAAAACTTAAACTAACCTGTATTATTAACGAAAACAATAGTGTCAATTTGTCATACTCATTATCTCATACATGACGATAGAAACTCACAATTAAAAGTAAATTTAAGTAACACTCCACGGACTACAGCTCAGCACTTCTGTTAGCTGGCGTATTGGCGTGTTTCTAATACTAATACAGTCGGACCTCTCTAAGTCGAACTCAAAGGGGGGGGGATTCGACTTACGAAGTTTTCGAGTTAGGGAAACTGGCGTAATAGGTGCAGATTAATCAAGAACAATTTTGATATTGAGAGGGGGCGGCTATAGTGGCTAGAAAGCTTGACAGGAAAGAGGCACGGTGATGTTTCATACTGAAAGGAGCCAAATAGCTTTGACATACCGACATAAGTCTGTGAGAGGAGACACCGTCCCTCCCTCCGCCACTTACCTCCATCGACAGCGGGATGGGGATAGTAAGAATTTTCTTTTTAAAAGAAAGACTGTAAAAGGATATTTACATGTGCATGATAAGAAGCCCTGAAAAGGCCATACACATAATAAAAAATATTATAACGGTTTTAATGAAATATATTTAAATATAATTAGTTATTCACTTTTGTGTTATCGAGGATAAAAATGAAATACAGTCGGAGTTCGCCAAATCGAACTTCCCTAAGTCGAAAAACTCCCTATATCGAATTAATTGTTAGGTCCCGGCCAAATTCCATAAGACTAATGTATATAAAATCTCCTTAACTCCGAGATTTTTGGCTTTCAACCTCTCTTAGTGGAATTTTCCAAGGTGTTTGGGTTATTATTTTGGAGTGGCTTTTAAGAACACGTGTTCCATAGAGCCACGTAAATGGACGTAAAATCTTATCTTAGTGCATTCCACGAGGGATTAAGCGACATTTGCAAGTACAAAAAATGACAAAGACAAGAAAAAGGAGTGGTAACTAATTCGCGTACCTTTTCTGCTTGCTGTGACTTTTTTTTTGCTTGTGTTGGCATGTCAAGGCAAGTTGGCTTCCTTTCATATGAAACATAGACACCGCCTCTCTTTCCTGTCAAGCGTACTAGCCGGAATGTAATTACTTTCTCCACATGTGAGTTCTTCGTTTTGTTTAGATTAAAGTCCCTTAAATGCACATTAATAAATAACACTTTTGTAGTCCGAATAATGTAAGGTCTTACTACGAGTTAAGAATGATTGTAAATTTCATAGCAAAAACATGTTCAGTAAAGTTATTTCATACACCGCTTTCACACACCTCTTACTTAAACTTACTACATGAATCTCATACAATATACCTATTACATATAGATGTTATAACTATTATATTAGCCTCTTAAATAAATAAAGCTAATCAGCATCGGCATCCTTCAGTCTCGAGAGACGATGTTGCATCACCTTTGGGTTGGGTTGCATTTCCTCGTGTGACTGTGCAGTCCTATCCTTGAGTGACAGCCTTTTCCACATAATAAAACGAATACAATCTTTATTATATATAACTATTAAATGCATTCCCATCTAGAAAATTTGTCAATTACGTCTTTGTAATAAAACTATTGCATGACACCTTAAAACATAACTATTGTGTTTGTAAAGCTAGAGTTATTGAATAAAATAAATCTTTAAAAATTACATATAGTCTATATACTTATATCTATATCGTTATCTATATCTAAATCTACATATTTGTCTATATATTACATGTATGTGTTTGTGTGCGTTGTTTGTTTGTATGTGTGATTGTGTAAAGTTGTTATATTTTGTCTTTTAACATTTTCATTGTTTAAAAGATAAGTTAACACTGTAAATGTCAAATAAAGGCATTTATAAAAACTTATTTTCCAATCTCCGATACGTAAATCTACTTTCAATAGGGGGGGGGGTGGTAAAATAAATATTTATGTCGACATATTAATTTGTACGGCATGTTGCACACACATCTACTTTTTGTTGTGATGTCAATCGTTCTTTTGAACTCTTGACGTTTGTCGTTCAAGCAAATTTAACAACATTCGATAGGTACATTTTATGTTTTATTCAATACTTTGGGTTTGAAAAGTTGTTTTTTTCCAATACACATAATTGATTATGTCAATAAAAAAATATATTCACTATACTCCAACCATTTTGTACAGCCTTGTTTCAAGGAAAATACAAGGTGTGTAATAACTCGCGTACCAAAAAATAACATGAAGTTTCAAGTGAAACAATTTAAAATCCGCGGGGTTAAAACAGTTTTTTTTCTTTGTTTGTAAAATACATGTTCGTTTATAGAGTAATGAAACCTTTTCTGTATGTATCAGTATCAGTTACTACAATCGTCCAATTTAATTTCAAGGAAAGTTGAACACGCGCTACGAAAAGGACCCAGACAGACGACTTTAGATGGTGGCGTGATATCCAGATCAGATAATTCAGAATCCAAATTTTGTGAACCATGACTTTTTTTCAAAGATGAAACTGACTTTGTTAAGAACAGCGAAGTAAATAAACAAAACTGTCGTTATTATTCGCGCAAAAATTCGCATTTGATGGATCCTAGTAAAGAGCCCTCATGTCCAAAAGTTGTAGCGTGGTGCGGACTTTTGAGAAGTCATGTTTTGGGCTCATTCTTTTTTATGGAGACAGCGACCGACGAGGTGTACCTGACAATGCTACAAAATGAGCTCATGCCACAGCTGGAGCACATTGGTAAAGAAAACCCGCGTTTATTTATGCATGATGGCGCCCTGTCTCATTATTCGACGATCGTGCAAATTGGCAGTTTTGAAAATTGGACTAGGCGAGGCGCCTTAAATTGGCACCAAGTTCTCCTGATTGGAACCCACGGGGTTGTTATTTTTTGGGCCATCTCAAACAAATAGTCTACTCTACAAGAATAGCAGATGTCAATCATCTTCTTGACTTGACTTGACTATCCCTTAACCCGTCGGTGGGTCGTTAGGGCACCATCGTGAGCCGAACACTATCTCACGCCATTTGTCACGGTCCTGTGCTGCCTTTAGGGAGTCGATGAATGACAGGCCGGTCGACTCTTTGATGTCGTCTTCCCATCTCTTCTTTTTTCTGCATCTTTTTCTTCCTCCATGGACCGTGCCTTGCATTATAGTCTTTGCGAGACCTCCAGATCTTGCCACGTGTCAAAACCATCGTAATGTCTTCTTTTTGATTGAGACGAGAAGGTCCTCGTAGGGGCCGATGACAGCAGTTATTTTGTTGCGGACAGCTTCGTTTGTGATGTGCTCTGTGTAGGAGATGTTCAGTATCTTTCAGAAACATCTCATCTCTAGCGCATTGATTCTTCTTTGGAGGTCTGCAGGGAGCGTCCAAGCCTCACAACCATACAAAAAGACCAACATCGCCAGAGAGCGCATTGTCTAAAAATCTCATGAATAGCTGTAGAATGGCAGTATCATTCATAGAAACACATATCTTCGTGATGCGAATTGAATGAAATGTTTAACGGCATCAGTTAACCTGATGTAGCATTCAGAAAAATGGTAGAAAGACTCTGGCTTGGTGTTCGAGTGCATTCGTCTAGAACAGAAGATTTCAAACTCTAGTTAAGAGTCATGAACAATTTTGCTTGAGTTGTCTTTAAATCGCGTTCTGGATGTAGAGCTATTCGAAAAGTAGTAACATCTCTGTGATAAGCTCAATACAAAACTGGAAGATAGAGTCGATAGAATCTACCTAACCATTTATGATAAAACTTATTGTCATTTCCGGAATAATTTTTCCAAAAAATGCTTGAATATCTAGGAATCTGAAAAAGCATTTGCATTTCAGATTTTGTTGTTATCAGATTCTGAATTTTCTATTATTATAGGCTAAATTTTCGAAATAAGCGTTGATATCTTTCGAATAATTGACAATTAATTAACTGCATTAAATAAACGACATCTGTTAATTAAATGAAATAAATATTCAATAAGTACATAAAATATAGTATTTTTATAAAGTTATTAATATTTAATTTTTTTAAAAATAAACAACAACTGAACTACATAAACTCGGACATTAAAATTTGTGCACTTTTCAAAACTATCTAAATCAAAATGAATGACTCTTATTTTCTTAAAATCTACCCTTAAATATAAGTTTAAAAAGGGGCTGATTATAACCAAGTTCTGGAATATGTTTTTTTTTAAGTGAGGAAGATGTGCGCTACACTTCAACCTCACTCTCTTGCCCAACGCCATCTGATCCACCAGCAACACGTCGACCTCACTCTCTCGCCCAAATCAATCTGATCCAGCAGCAAACGTCGACCTCACTCTTTCGCCCAACGCCATCTGATCCACCAGCAACACGTCGACCTCACTCTCTCACCCAAATCAATCTGATCCAGCAGCAAACGTCGACCTCACTCTTTCGCCCAACGCCATCTGATCCACCAGCAACACGTCGACCTCACTCTCTCGCCCAAAGCAATCTGATCCAACAGCAACACGTCGACCTCACTCTCTCTTCCAAATCAATCTGATCCAGCAGCAGCACGTCGACCTCACTCTCTCGCCCAACGCCATCTGATCCACCAGCAACACGTCAACCTCACTCTCTCACCCAAAGCAATCTGATCCAGCATCAACACATCGACCTCACTCTCTCGCCCAAAGCAATCTGATCCAGCAGCAACACGTCGACCTCACTCTCTCGCCCAAAGCAATCTGATCCAGCAGCAACACGTCGACCTCACTCTCTCGCTCAAAACAATCTGATCCAGCAGCAACACGTCGACCTCACTCTCTCGCTCAAAGCAATCTGAATTACCAGCAACATGTCGACCTCACTATCTCACCCAACGCCATCTGATTTACCAGCAACACGTCGACCTCACTATCTCGCCCAACGCCATCTGATCCAGCAGCAACACGTCGACCTCACTCTCTCGCCCAAAGCAATCTGAGCCAGCAGCAAGACGAAGTCGAGATGGCTGGGGAGTGGATTTTTGTGCAGTGGATGACCAAGAAGTTTTATGTGTCTCGTCTTGCTATGTACTTTGTGTAATGCTTTTCTGTGGATCATCTCTTAATATTTGGCTCGTAGAAGATTCAGCACGCTGGAAGCCGAAATGAGACTTCACACGCTGTGTAGACATGTCCCACGTCACTGACGTTCGTATTACATCGGTCTACTTTGGGTTGTTTAGAAGGTCAGTGGAGACCGTTTCCCGGGACGTGGCCGCTCTGCATTTTACTTGGAGTCAGAGGTGAAATGTAGGACAAAGGTGGGCAAACTAATAAGTAGTTTCCTTTTTGTATTTCCTTTGAACCGACATCAGATTTTTCTTTTAATGTCTATTATAAATCTACTTTCCACAAAGGTACTTTTCGTTTCATTAATAATCGGAACTATCCGATTATTACTGAGATATAAAAACAAATAAACCCATGTTACGCCGATATGGAAATGAAAACTAAATGAATATCGTCGAGATGTAATTCAAATATCAACGAAGTCGACGATGTGTTTGACTTACGAGTTTACTGTACATGGTCGATAAGAAGTTTTTCTATTTAACTTTTTAAAAAAAGTTATTATTTTGTTGATTCAAATCACAAAGACATATTGAGTTCATACATATTTAACTAGTAAAACACGGATCTATTTAAATACCATAGACGTGATTACTATTTGATGTTCATGGATCTGAGACATTAAATCGAAATTGTATGATTAAAAAAAAATACTTTTATAAATTTTATGCACATATTATGATCCATCATTATTAATTATAAATCACATAAATCAACTTTCCGTATAAGAAGATGTCTTTGCTTTATGCCTTAAAATGTAAAATCATTAAAGTAGTTTAGCGAAGTATCTTCTGTTCTTTTCTCTATTAATAACCAGCACGCAAATTATGCAATTTTAATGGTTAAATCTCGTGTTATAAAACTATGGGACACCAGATAGTACCAAAAGTTAACTTTCTTTTTTTTAAATATAGTAATTTTTACTCAATTTGCTACTGATGCAATCTGAATGCTGCGTAATTTCTCGTTAAAAATATGGATATGATTCTTTGTTAACTTCACTGTCACTTTTTTTTCTATGACTAGCAAAATGAAAATTACTTTTAACGCTTTCTGCACTTGTTAATTTGGTCATATTTTGTTTATTCACTTAATTTATCCCTGAGTATCGCCAATATCTGATTCATGATGAGACGCGGTATTGACAATGAGTTACACATGATTCAATAGACTAAGTATTGACTTACTTGATTTCGCAAAAAAACTGAGGATGGTATAGTTTTTTTTTCTTCTAAACTTAATTCGTTTGTCATTTACTCATTTTTTTCCTTTTCCCTTATAAAATGTAGCGGTTCAATTTACTTGAATTTAGACATGATTAATGAAGATTATATTACCGTATCCATGTTACTTACCTAATATTCAATTCATTTACTTTACACAATGTCATCACGCCGTTGATGGTGGTGTAAGCATTCAAAAAGTTAGAAGCAATAAAAAATTTTTTAAATATAACAACAAATGTAAAAGCTAATAGGCTGATAGCTTATAATATTTATGAAAAATATCTGGCTTGAACGTTAATATACACAATTTATGTAAAATAAAACTGGTGGAGACTATTATTTGAAATGGTTTGTGTTGACTGCCAAAGTGTTCCCCTGTCAAGAGCTTGAAGTAATTGATTGATCTCGGGTGTAAAAGGCTATGCGTATCATTTACTTTAAATACAGCAATGCGATGTCAATCATATCATATTCTTCTGTATTACGAAGTAAACATTTTAACTATTATGAAAATACTTGCTATGCATCTCTTACGGCTTGATCTAGGTTACGGATATAAAATATACTTACTTCATTAATTGCTAAATGTCCTTTAAACATAAAGGTATTTTTATTATAACGAAAAGAGAGAAAAAACTTATTTTCAAATAAGGAATGTATGTGACAGTTCTCCTATGTCCTATATAGTAATGATGCGTTTACAATTTAATTGACTACGACAGAGGTCATTATTTCTTAGCTTCAACAATTTTAAAAGTAAAGAAAATCTAATCTTTGAAAATTGAAGACGGTCGCTCGTTTAAAGTGTCTAAAAGATGTGTATGGCTTAACATGTACATGTACTTCTCTTGAAAACCAATACGTGTGTATCTTGACTTCTTAGTCATCCATGCCAAAAATAAGTGTTTTACTTTTTTTTTAAAGCCTGGAATAAAATATTTTAAGCTTGATCTTAAAACAAATTATGTTTAAAATATATATTTATTTACGATCTTTTTCTTTTCTACGAGTACCCAACTCGTATTATTTTATTTGGACTTACCAAGCGTGTTGATGTAAACTTGGCTGTTTTTCTAAAGCAGAAGAAGAAACAATGTTGAAAAGCATAAAATTTGACATTTATGCTGGAAGGGGAATAATTCCTTCAGTTTTCACAATGCTGAAGAATGCGTCGTAAAATAATAATTTAATCAGTTGTCATGGCAAACACACGAACTCCCTTTGTTGAAATAATGGTATCCATTATCAAGAGTATAGCTTTGGATTCAAGCGTATGAAAAACTTTATAATTTATATAAAGATTCAATTCATTCATTCGAAATTTCCGTCACACATGAGAAATGTCTTTCTGTTTATATATTGTATACTAATTTTCCCTATAAGGTGCACGTAGATACCCAAAACTTCAATCATGGAACACTATGAAACATCATTTTAAGCAATATGATCAGGATCATAATAAAAAAATAAAGGAAGGTATGTCCCAAAAAAAAAGTTCATGAGAATAACTCATAAAACATAACGTTGATTTTATTTAACATACTCATAAATGCATATAATTTAATGTTTTTTAAAATCTTAAATTAAAAAAAAACACAATGAAACAAGAAACAAAAACACATGATTTATATTAGCTACACCCTGTACCCACTCTACTAAGATCTTGTTGTGCAGAACATCAACTGAGTTAAGCTTGATAAATGTCTTAGATTTTGTGTCTCTTTATGTAATGAATTATTAATTTATCATCCGTGCTTGAGTTTAGTGTTGTTCATAGCAATAGTGTTTGGTTAATGTTTAAATATTCAAAATTAAATAACAATTTTTGAAGAAAAAAAATTAGCAGTTACATATTTCAGATAATTTTAGCATTGTTATGTCATGCTGTAGTGTTAAATTAAAATCAGCTAAAAACGAACACAACTTTTAACATATATACATGTTTTAAAAAAATATAATGAGCGTAAACGGATATGTTTTGCTGAAATAACCGAGAAAAGCTAGACTAATTAAACTACGATCCTTGAGTGTCATTATCATTCCTCATAGTTGTAAGCTGAATATATATATCCTATATAGAAAAAGGCTAAGTTATGTCCGGTCATCGAAAGCAATTGGTCTCTCAAACACACATGACCCCTACAGCCAATCATATCAAGTTTACGCGGATGTTCAAAACGAGTTATTTTGGGGCAGTATTTCTTCCAATACTTTATTTTGAGTTATGCGCCTTGGGATTTATAGTCAAAAGCTCTGTTTTTACGAGTTATTTATTTTAACTATAATGACTAGTATTTTTGACGTGATGCACATGTATGCCGGTCGAGATGGCTTTTGGAGGGCAGTTACAACATGTCACCGAACGGTGGCGGAACGTCCTTGGACGGGCTTGGTTGCTTGTATATATATAACATATTTCCTTGTTTTCTTACAAGTACTTGTCTTTCTGCAATAACTAAATGGCGATAGTGTGTAGTTAACTAATTTTCATTTATGGCTAATTGTCGGAGAGATTGATTACCTACCACCTAACTTATCTGAATCATTGCAAACTCTTCTTTCATTTATATTTGTTCAAGGGAAATCTTTCATACATTATCAATGTGTATTTGCATACACACAAAAGCTATTTATTTTTTTTTATTTCTTAACCGATTAATCAGCTGAAACTGTGTGCTTCTTTGCTAACTCGTGTAACTATAGTTTGTAATCTTTGAGCCAACATCAGTGCTGGAATGAAAGTAAATAGTGTTTAAACGTTGTTGACAGAAACTTTATGATAAATTTGAACTTTGGTTTATAGTTTTTAAAAAAAAATCACAATAAATTGACAATTTATTTAGCGCAGTACCTTAGTAAGGACCTGCACCAAAAGCGGTTTACATAAAGATAATAACTTACATATACGTATCAAAGAACCATTCATATCTTTAACGACCACATAAATTCTATACTTGATATTTCTATGAAACCTATCCAGTGGTTACCAATAGGTCCGAAACAGTGGGTCGGAACTTTAAGATACGTTTTAAATAAATAATTGTTAGCTTTTGCTTTCTTTTCTATTAGGTCATCTTTATTTATCTTATAAATTAGCTTTCCGAGTACACATTTACTGGTTTCTTTTTAGAATAACATCATGTATATTTTTACTTACCTGTATACATGCTTTCTACTTATATTATAGAAGTGGTTTTCTTATCTCTTGTAGAAACACTGCATTCGTTTGTATTCTGCCCAAATTCTAAGAAAAAGTTCTAATATTCCATTTAACGTGTGTTGAAAACATGTGTTCATTCTGGTACGCGACTACTATTGTTATGGACGCGTCTGTCCATTAAGTTCTGAAAAACGAATTTCGCCGACATTTAATCCATGTCATTGCATTTGAACGAACATGTATGTATATGCATGCGTGTGTGTGTGTGTGCGCGCATAACTTTTTTTTTCTTCTCTATTTTTTTTCGTTGATTTTAAAGCTCCTGCATGAACTTTTAGCCTATGTTTTTATGTAGTTGCATGGCACTTGTATGACATTCGTTCTCTGCCGAGACTTATTTCATCCTGGTGTTGTATCTCGCGTCGTGGACAAACGGATAATAAAGTTCGAGTCTTGGAACGTTAAGTCGTTTTAATAACGTGTTGCACTTTATGTTCATTCAAGGTCATTTGTAAATTTAATCTCTTCCGGCAAAGCGGCAAAATGCCCCCCCCCCTTTTTTTCACGCCCACACACGTTTTTTAAATCAGATGTAATGATTCTTGAGTGTAATTTAGCACTATCTCTTTTAAAAAAATCTTAATACATACGAATGCAAATTTGTATCCTTTTTCAAAGCATGGTATGCAAAGACATGTCTTTCCGTTTTAAAGCAAGAGTTAGTATGTGCTGTTATGTACATTTGGATTTAGGCAAATCAGATCAAATTGTCTTTTCACGAAAATCGGTAACAAGCTACGAAACACTGTTTTTGGAGAAAATATTATGGGTTCAAAGAATATTTTAAATAAACTTAATTTTCT
This sequence comes from Ampullaceana balthica, assembly GCA_944989445.1. Lineage (NCBI taxonomy): Eukaryota > Metazoa > Mollusca > Gastropoda > Lymnaeidae > Ampullaceana > Ampullaceana balthica. The sequence goes on along the minus strand of CALYLW010000049.1, from coordinate 253,901 downwards.
TTATATAATTTCTGTTTCCCTTGTTTCTATTTACAATACAAATATTAAATTATTTTATATCATTTGTTTTTTCTCTAATTTTGTATAAGTGGACGCTGGGTACGGGATAGTAGTTGCGCGTTATATGTGATTGAAATTGATAAACACATCCGACTCACGTATAGCTGCACTGTAATCGCACGCATTTGCAGCATTAGAGAGTTCTGATGTTCGAGATCTTATTGTTTTGGTCGTGTCTGTCAGAGAAGTTATTCAAAACTATATTCACCAACATTTAATCCTTGTCATGGCAATTGAAAAAAAAACTATATATGAAATTCATGTTTTTTCACTTTTGTTTGACAGCAACCGAAGGGGTATCTTTTCACCGGAGGGTAAATAAACATTTTAAAAAAACCCGAAAAGCACAATGCAAATCTTTCAGTCTTTAGGCACTTGTCTCGGCTGTGGAACTTATCTTGGACAAGTCTATTACGATTATACTGTCTCCAATGTTTTCACAGAAATATATGTGAGTAGTCGAGCTAGCACAATGTTTCATATATAAATAATTCGAAAAAAAAACCAACGTTTTAATTTTGTTTTTACTTTTTCACTGTGTTCCTGTGTTTAAAATTGTAGAAAGTAAATATTTAGATTATGATTTTTGTAAATGCTTTTCAGCACCCGATATACGTTTGTCACTGGCAAATGCCGCAGTGGGCAAAATAGTCCAGTAGAGATTCAGTACGATGAGGCGCTGAGAAATTAAATAGTTCAGTAGAGCTGCAATACGACGAAGCGCTGAGAACTATCGAAGCCTATGGAACTTACGTAGTGAGTCTATGCAGACGGCTCGCATTTCACAAATGGACCATGTGGGTACGACTTTCTGATTGAATACCCCGCAAGGGGCGCAAAAGTGATTTGACTGTCTGCCACATGTGGAAGACTACCCTCGAGTGGGGATGCCGAGCTAGAAGCTATCCTCAGGGGTGTAAAGGAAGCACACTTACGCCTATGCAGAAGGACAAGTTTTCCAACAGTCGTAGTCTTCACCGACTCAAGATCCTCAATGGAATCTCTGGGTCGGAGGTAAATGGAGACGAAACCTGTCGACGCTGTACTGGATATCATGAACAACATTAGATCTCGAGGAGGCAAGGTCGTCCTAAAGTACATTACAGGGCACGGACAAATACAACAGCGCGAAAGTTCAAACCTGCTGGTGTAGCAAGGCGCTGCCGAGCCCGAAAATCTATCACCCAATGCCGCGACAGCGCAAGGGAGATTCCTGGTAAAAACTGCCAAGTAGTTGCTAGTCTATCATTACCCAAATGCGGAATGGACATTTTCTTACAAACTGCTACTTTCACAGGCTAGACACAAACTTGGACCCCGGCTTCTGTTTATTTGGCATGGCCTAGGAGTCAGTGGCACACAAGCTGACAGATTGCCCTGCAGCGATTGGGGATGCAGAGAGGTCAGGCAACAACATCTATAAAGAAACAATATTTGCAGGGCGATGTTCTTCTGTTGAGGCTCGACGCAGGCGTTGTAAGCCGGGCCATAAGTGTTTAATTGACTCGGCCTTCTAATGAGAATGTAATATACTTAGTAATTATAAAAAGAACATATTGAAATAAGGGAATTTAAAAAAAAATATATAAACAAAATCATTTCAGGAAATTCAAGTTTTTACTGACGTTTTTGTTTATAAAATACATTAACTTAATTTCACGATTAAACCTTGAATGTTATATGTGTATCTTGAAATTTTTGGCAGTCACTACGAAAAATGTTGCTTTTTTAAATACAAAATAAAATCACAAGCCACAAGGTAAAATATTTCAGTTCTGTTCTTTAAATTATTTTGCTTTAAAATCTAATCATAAATTAGACTAAGTATTTCCTGTTACCAGTATTAGATAGATGTGTGGTGCATCAATGAATTATTTCTTTCTAAACCCATCCCAAAATATTTTTATAAACGTCGTTAACAATGATACACTTATCTAGTGCCCCCTATTTACTTTATAATTAGTAAATGCTACAATAGAAAAATTAGATTTATGTCGAGACTTACTCAATCCTGGTTGTATATCTCGTGAGATAATTGAGTGCGATTATCATTTCTCGTAGTTCTAATCTGAATATATATATAGCAAATTTATTTTCATGTTCACTTAAAAAACGTCATATGCAAGTGTTTGTCTTTCTGCTATAACTAAATGACAATAACGTGCACTTATCTAACGCCGATTTATGGCTAATAAGATGCACATGTCCTTTCAACAATAAAACAAGACAAATAAAAAAATAAAAACTAGCTAAACAACAGCTAGCGTCTGATGCTTAGAACACCTATTCGTGTCCACAGTATCCAATTTAAGTTTCTTTTTTTTTAATACCTGAAAAATACTTTTTTAAACACATTGTATCTCTCATAAACCATATCTATTAGGTTGTTTTTCTTTAAAAATTACGATTAGTTTTAGAGAGACGACTTTTTATGTTTAAGTAATTTTTTTCACATTATTACATGTTCTCATTATTCATTACCGTATATGCTCGCATATAAGCCGAACTTAGAAATAAAAATAAATACTAAAATCAGGGGGTCGGCTTATATGCGCCTAAAACAATTAGCACAAGGACAGACACTAACGCCCATTTTCCAGCCAAACATTTCGATCGCTATGTAATTCTTTTTTTTGATGTGTGTACAGAGTACTAATATATATGATATATACATGCATGTATAGCTGATAATTATACTGAGTATGAATATTACCATTGATAATTTATTTTCGAAGTAAAAAAATGGCATATAAAAAAAGCTACAGTTAGCGTTGAAGCAGACGTCCTCGGAACACCGTCTGATTTCTTAGAAATAGCACACTAAAACGTGTCATTCCAAAAGATAGATAAACTTGTATGTAACATTAAATTAAGCATTGTACATTTTTACAGCAACACATTTCTATGAATCAAAAATACGGAGTAAAATTAGACAATTGTATGGTCCGCTTATATACGGGTTTTTGCGATATCTAGCCATTTTAAAGCAGTTTTAGGGGGTCGACTTATATACCATATAGGCTTATATGGGAGTACATACGGTAGTTCTTTCAAATTAGTCACTTAAATTGTCCGAGACATTGAATAACTACAAGCTCACTAATCGGATTCATTGCTAAGTCTTCTTTCATGTATTATTCTTTCAAGGGAATACTTCATAAGTAATAAATTATTAATGTGTATTTGCATACACACAAAAGCTGTAAATTATTTTTTGTCGATTTATCGGCTGAAACTTTGTGCATCTTTGCCAAGTCGTGTAAAAAGGTTTGTAATCTTTGAGCCTGCATAAGTGCTGATAGTGTTAACACGTTGTTGACGGAATTTTAAAAATAAGGGACGCGGTGGTCGAATCCTCATAGCCGTGGTATGTGAACGCTGCATCACTTGCCAACAGATCATCTGTCATGGTCTGTGGACGCAATTATCTTCTGCATAGAAGGAGCGTTTGAATTGATAAGATAAGAATAATTTTGAAATTTGTTTGATAATATTAAAACAAAAATAACAAAAAATTGAGAAAGAATATAGCTTCATTAATTTCAATTTCGATATTTTTCTTGACATACAAAATGAAATTGACTTATAAAATTGCCGCACTTGTTACTTTAGTCTTATTTCGTTTCTGCACTCAATTTATCACTGAGTATCGTCACGATAAGACTCATCAAAGGACACGTATTTTATAGACTAAGTGTTGACTTAGTTGATTTCGCAACATATCTGAGGATAGAATAGCTTTTGAAAAAATTAATTGGTAATTCATTTAGTCATCCAGGGCTAGAATTTTAACAAAACATGTGTCTTTCTTTGAATAAATGTAGTGGTTCCCTTTAATTTACAACTTCTTTTCTGACTCATGCCCTTCCTATCTTACTGAGCTTCTGTCGGTCTATTCTCCAAGTCGTCAGCTACGCTCTTCTGCAGACACGCGCATTCTCTGTGTTCCTAAGACACGAACTAAAACATTTGGCGAAGCTCATTCTCTTTTTGTGCAGCCAAATAAATTTGAAATTTTGTTTATAATATTTAAAAAAAAATTTATAAAGGATATAGCGCAGTACCTCAGTAAGGACCTGGGCAGACAGCACTTTACATAGAGATAATAACATAATTATGCGTATTAAAGCACCATCCTTATTCTGGCAAACACATAAATTATATACTTGATATTGCAAGAAACCTATCATACTGATACCAATAGGTCCGAAATAGCGGTTTGGAACCTAAAAATATGTTTTAAAGAAATAATTGTTAGCTTTTTTTTTCTTTTAAATTAGGTCATCTTTATTTATCTTTGAAGTTAGCTTTACAAGTACACATTTACTGGTTTCTTTATAGAATAACATCAATTATATTTTTACTTACCTGAATACATGCTTTTACCAACAAGTACACTTTCTACTTGTATTATAGATGTGATTTTCTTATTGTAGAAACATTGCATCCGTACCTAATCTGCCCAAATTCTAAGAAAAAGAGCTAATATTTCATTTAACGTGTGTTGAAAACATGTGTTCATTCTGGTACGTGACTTCTATTGCTATGGACGGGTCTGTCCATAAGTTCTGAAAAACGATTTTCGCCAATAGTTAATCCTTGTCATGGCATTTGAACGCACACACATACACACACACACACACACACACACACACATATATATATATATATATACATATATATATATATATATATACACATATATATCTATATATATGTATATATATATATATATATATGTGTGTGTGTGTGTGTGTGTGTGTTTTCTTTCATTTTTTTTTGGCTTTATTTCTGAGGATGTTAAAGTTCCTTCATGAGGTTTTAGCCTATGTTTCTATGTAGTTGCATGGCACCTGTATGGAATTCGTTCTCAGTCGAGGCTTATTTCATTCTTGTGTTACATCGCGAGTCGTGGACAAACGTATAATAAAGTTCAATGAGACTTGTAACGTTACGTTGTGTTAATAACGGATTGCACTTTATGTTAATTCGATGTTATTCGATTAATCTAGTTATTTATCTTAATTAATTTGCTTAGACCTGATACTTTGTTCAGAGGTCATACAGTTGTCTATGTTTAAGTTTTCTTTAATTTGTTTAAAAAAAATAAAAGCACTTAATGATTTTTGATAACAGCCAATGTCGTTTGAGGTTTACTTCTGTAATCGACTCTGTTTCAACATAGTGGCCGAAGTAAAGACCAAGGCCCAGGGCAATATTTCTCTTATCTTTTGGGCCAGTCCTTGAAACCATGCTGGTTGTGGTTGAATCTAGGTCGTTCTGCTGCGTATACACTCCTCTTGTTGTCGTGGTCATTCCAGTGTTCAAGGTCTTTTCAGTTGTCGTGGCCCTTCCAGTTGTCGTGGTCCTTCCAGTTGTCGTGGTCCCTCCAGTTGTCGTGGTCCTTCCAATTGTCGTGGTTCTTCCAGTTTTCAAGGTCCTTCCAATTGTCGTGGTCCTTCCAGTTTTCGTGGTCATTCCAGTTTTCAAGGTCCTTCCAGTTGTCGTGGTCCTTCCAGTTGTCGTGGTTATTTCTATTATCGTGGTCCCTCCAGTTGTCGTGGTCCTTCCAATTGTCGTGGTCCTTCCTGTTGTCGTGGTCCTTCCAGTTGGCGTGGCCCTTCAAATTTCCGTGGTCCTTCCAGTGTCCTCCTAGCTGAGAGCCTTGTGGCAACCAAAGGGCCAAACTATTAAGTTGGTTACCTTTTGTGGCTTTTATGAAAAGACATATCAGAGTTTCTTTTAAATGTCTTTGAATAACCTATTTTTTAAAAAAGTAGCCTTTTTGTTTTTTTTTATAATTGGATATATATCCGACTATTACTGACCGTTAAAATAAATATATACTTGTTACTCCAATATTGAAAAGAAATAGAACTGATTATCGTTCGAGATTTATTTCAAATATCAATAGTCATCGATCCGTTGACTTAAGTGTTTAATGTAAATGGTCAATAATAAAAGTTTAAACTTAACTTTAAAAAAGTTAATAAATATATTTTGTATTTGATTCAAATTATAAACATATATTAAGTTAATACAGGTTTAAATATTAAAACACGGATCTATTGGAATACCTTAGGTGTGATTAAAATTTGCATTTTCGTGGATTTGAGACATTTAATTGAAGCTGTGTCATTTAAACAAATTTAAACACAAAATAATAATAAATGATTGCTCTGTATTTTTTGCACACATTATAATTCATCATTATTAATTATACTTCACATAAACAATTTTCCACAAGAGAAGATGTCTTTGCTTTATGCTTTAAAATTCAAAATCATTAAAGTAATTTATTGCCAGTATCTTATGCTATTTTACCTGTTAGAACCAGAATGCAAATTATTCAATCGTAATGATTAAATTCGTGTTATAAAACTGTGGCACGCCCGTTAGTATCAAGCCTTAACTGATTTTCTTTAAATATCGTAATTTGCATTCGATTTGCTATTGGTGTAATTCGATCTTAATGGCAACATTTATCGTTAGAATAGTCCGTCTGGGTAAGATGTTTCGTTAATTTCAATGTCGCTATATTTCATGACGTGCAAAATGAAATTGACTTATAGCATTGCTGCATTTGTTTATTTTAGTCTCATTTTGTCTCTGAGCTCACTGTATCACTGAGTATCGCCAAGATGAGACTTTACGAATGGACACGTATCTTTATAGACTAAGTGTTGACTTAGTTGATTTCGCAACATATCGGGGATGGAATAGCTTTTGAAAAAAAAAGTTACTTAATTCATTTAGTCAGTCATGGCTACAATTTTAACAAAACATGTTTGTCGTTTGTTGGAATAAATGTAGTGGTTCCATTCATTAGTATTATCACATAAGGACTATAATACTATAACCTGATATTTACGCTAATACTCCATTTATTTACTTAACACAATGTCATCGCGCCATTAATAGTGGCGAAAGAGGAAATTATTAATTAAGTAAGCATCCAAACATTTAGAAGCCATAAATAAAATAGTGTATAGCACACATTATAAAAACCATCAGCGTTATAGACTTAAATATGCACAGCTAGTGAATTATCCGACTCCGGGGTAGATATATATATATATATTAGAAATTATTTTTTTTAAATGGAAACTATAACATAAAATAGCTGTGCGTTGACTGCCACATTGCTACTCTGTTGAGAGCTTGAATTGAAGAGATCATGGGTCTCGGCTCTAATAACTACACGTATTATTTAGTTAAAATACAGACTTGAACTATCAATCATAGCAAATTCTCCCTCCTTCGAATAACAATAAGGCGTTTTAACATTTATAAAAATACTTGCAATGCATCTATTCCGACTCAAAAGATCTCTCAGATTACATCTGGGCTAAGATAAAAGGATAATTAATTCATTACAAGCAAATTGTTAGTACGATAAAGTTATTCCTAAAAGAAAGAAACATTTATTTGAAATTGAAAAATTATTTGTGATTCCTAATTTAAAGATGCATTTAATACTTAATGAACGTAAGGCAAAGGTCATTGCTTCTTGTATTCAACAATTTTAAAGGTTTAAAAATTCAAATCTTTTAAAATTGAAGACGGTCGTTCGTTTAAAATATCTAAAATGTGTAGGGCTTAACATATACTTCACTTGAAAACCAATACGTGTATTTTGAGTTCTTTGTCATTCCATGTCAAAAATACGTGTTTTACTTTTTTTTTAAAGTCAAGAATACAATATTTTAAGCTTGTTTTTAAAATAAATCATGTTTAAAAAATCTATTTATATACGATCTTCTTTGTTTGCCACGAGTCACCGACGCGTTTTACATAATATTGACTTACCGAGCGTGTTGATGTAAACTTGGCTGTTTTTCTACAGCAGAATAAGATACAATTTTGAAAAGCATATAAGTTGATAGTTACCCTGGAAGTCCTTCAGTTTACAAAAAGCTACGGAATACGTCGTAACATAATATTTTTATTTCTTTTTATGATAAAAATTGAATTTCTTTCGTTTAAATAAAGTAAGACATTATTATATTTGTTCCCGTCGCAATGTAGCTAGTGCAAATCTTTATGTAAACATTTAATTCGTCTTTTCGAATATTCTGTTTCACATTAGAAATGTGTATCTGTATATATATATATAAATACATAATAAATAAATAATATATATAAATATATATATATATATTTATATATATATATATATATATATATATATATATATATATATACTATGGCGGATTAAGGGGGGGGGGCTGAACGGGCTAAAGCCAGGGGCCCCCGATTATTTAGGGCCCCAAAACTTAGCATATTTTATAATAAATGTGGACAAATGTATACATGAATTGCTGAAAATATGATAAATTAATAAAATCTCATCTATTAAAATTATCTCTTTTCCCACACGATAGTCTTAGCAGTCAAAAAACCTGATTTGATAGGCTCAATAACAGAAATTATTAAAGAATATTATATATATATTTTAAATTGACAACTCTCAATGAGCTATCGTGGCTGAATGTGAAGTACTAAGGCTTATGGTGCAAGCGGCGGCGGGTTCGATCCCCTGGTGGGGTGTGAATTTTTTGTTTCATGTGTTTTTTAATTTTATAAATTGTCTTTTACACTCAATTTTAGGATATCGGCAAAAAATTATTTCTTCGAATTCGTTTTTTTTTCATGAGTAATCATTTTGGATGAATATTTACAAGTTTCAGTCTTATATTAGCAGCTAGCAATCATTTTATCTAAAGGTACACTGGCTGGATAGGGCCCCAGTTTGAATTACAGCCAGGGGCCCCGTGCAGTCTTAATCCGCCCCTGTATATATATATCTAATAGTTTTGTTTTTAAGTTTTCTTAGAAAGGCATCGACCAAGTAAATTAAAATGCTGGCTAGAAACACAACATCAAACATTCTTACGAGCTCTATGATAAGGATCATAATAAAACAAATTAACTCCCTCTAAATTCTATTATGTCTCAAACAATCAAAACACGAGAACAACTCATAAATCATATAAAACCGAATTTGTGTTCACCATATACATAAATTCGTACAATTTAAGTTTTTTTAATTTTAAATTAAAAAAATTAAGCAAAGAAACAAGAAACAAACACGTGGATTGTTTAAGCCACAACTAAATTTACTCGTATCGATGAAAAGCTTAAAGACTTGCAACTAACCAAAAAAATATCATGCTTCTCAGACTTAATTTCTGCATATTGTTATGAATGAAAATCACCCAGCTTTGTGTTGTGTATTAAATTCGTTGTTTCTTTTTTTAAAATATAAAATCCACACAAATATTTTGATCACACCTTAATACTGAAAAATGATTTTTTTAAGAACCGAAAAACATAAAAATTATTCAAATGATCTAAATAGACTAATAGTTTGAAATACAATTTCTATATACTAGGGCCGCGGAAATTAACGATTAATTTCTGGATTAATCGTTAAAAAATGTAACCTTTAAATTTTTGTTAACGATTAATCTACCCACCAATTATAAATGTACTGGGCGTCAAAAAAAAACAATTTATTTTTTCGGCCGATAAATATAAACTAATTTCCAGACTATTACACGAACATTTTGGTTTTAAACTATTGACTGACTTGAATGTTCAAAATGTTTTATTTTTTCCATTGAGACATGTCATTTGCCTACCATGCAATGCTCCCTACAAGTCTAATCTTCTTTGTTCCATGTGCAAAGTTTTTAAAAAATCGTGTGCAAAGTTGCCCAACGTCCATTTTGAGTGCAAAATTACACAAAATTTGCTGCGCGGTGATTCTAAACTCCTGCGTGGCGTCGGTTAAAAATCTGCGCAGCCACGCCGCTTAAAGGTAACATTGCTACCATGGTTCTAACAATTCGCTTACATATCACCTGCAAACCAAACATCCACTACAGTATCGGAAACTTCAGCTGAGACAATCTAAAGCTATGTAAACGACTGGTCAGCTCGGCTTAATATATTGTCAATAAGACCCACTCATCACTTGAACCAAATAATGTCAATACACTTGTCTGTGTGCGTTGTTAGTTAAAAGATGTCATATAAAGAAGACAGTCCAGTATTATTTCGATTTTCGAAAAGTATTTTAATAAATGTTAATTATGACACCATACATTTCAATTTTTGGCTTTAATTGAAATTAATGATTAATTAATCGTTAATTTTTTCAAAAATTAACGATTAATTGTAAATTAATAGTTTTACAGCTCTACTATATATATTTAATTCACCAGAACAAGAACAAGTCATGTGCAAATAAGCATGACGAATGACCCTCGCTAGGGTCGACCACGCAGTTTATTTCTAGTAAAGAAAAACAAAGATAATATGCTTTTAATCTCAGTCATTCACAACTTTAACATTTTTATTAATGATTTTGTTATCCCGCGACAGCTGGCACCACAACAAGCATATATACTTCCGATTAGACAAGCAGAGCTCGACGAAATGTTTTGTCAATTTAAGATATGTAAGTGATATTCTTTAATAATTTCTCTTTTTGAGCCTATCAAATCAGGTTTTTCGATTACTAAGAGTATCGTATCGGAATAGAGAATCAGATTAATAATACTAGATAAGATTTTATTAAATTATTTAATTTAGCATGATTTTAGCGATTTGTGTAAACATTTGTTCATTTTTATGATGAAATATACTAAATTTGGGGGCCCCTAAATCATCGGAATTTTAATTTTCTTTTATACTCAATTTTACGATACCGGCAAATAGTTATTTCTTCGTGTTCGGGTTTTTTCATGAATAATCTTTTTTGGCTGAATAGTTGCAAGTTACAGTCTTATATTAGCTGCTAGCAATCATTTTATATAAAGGTACACTGGTTGGAAATGGCTCCAGTTTAAATTGCAGCCGTTCAGTATTAATCCGCCCCTGCTTGTGGGACTTAATATTCTTTAGATGACATTCGATAACGCAAATAATTTTTCTCTTGTATTATCATTCCTACGCGATGACTTGCTACTCAGAATATATTCTTTAATGAATTTGTTTACCTAAAAAAGTTATTGTTTCTAAAGCCCGCGAACTCAATGTTTCGATAATGAGTGAAGTTAAATCGTTTTTTTTGTTGTTGTTTTGTTGTTGTTTTAAAGTACTACAACTAATTTATTTGAGTTCAGATTTTTACCTGTGAAAATAACCCATTCAGTTACAACACACCGATACATCTTCTGCTGACTAGAAAACTAAATGTGAAATGGGTATGTGTGTAGGGGGGAGGAGGAAGTGCAACGGTTCCCTAATTAACGTCATATACCGCAATGAACTCAAAACATCGCAAAGTGAAATTTTATTCTTGTTAAGATTATTGATAATTATTATAAATACTGCACTATAAAAATGTACTCGCCTATACACAGAAGCTTAAAATGTATCTCTGCTTGTGAGTGTAGCAGTCACACTGATATCATAAGCTCCTTGAATTACAAAGACCATAGACATTCGAACCAACATTAATAATTGGATGAGAGTATCTTTTTTAATAGACCGATTCTCAAATGCTGTTTAAAATTATGTTTATATATATATATATATATATATATATATATATATATATAATATTTGAGAAATAATGTTATAACCTTGTAATGTTAAATTACTTATCAGGCCTTGTTATAGCATCAAGCAGCCATACACAATATAACTCGTCCATGTTTGTGATACAAACTTTTGGTGTTCGTGCAGCTAGTGTTAGCAATGCTATGTCTGAGATAACGCTCGACAGTTTCGTTATCTTCGTTCAGTTCATAATTTAGCTGATAATAAATGAAGAGCCCATTTGTTAGACTCTCCAACGATTCGATGTTTGCAAAGGTGCGTCTTTGTCTTTAAAACGATGACGAATATAATCGGCTTTCTTACTACACAGAAAATACAATACAAATTTAAAGTTTTTTGTATCTCCTTTTCTTTTTCGGTATAGTAAGTGGTACTAATCAAAATATACATATTTTTCATGAAGCTTGATTTTCTCTATAGAATTTTTATTTTCCTTTTGTCTTTCCGACTTTCAGAAGATATTAATTCTATCCCCTTTTTTCCCAAACTTTTCTTAATGAAGCATTTGAAACTGTATAGTTGGTGCGCGTTATATGAGATTGAAAGTGGTAAAGAAAGTTTTTTTTTGCATTTCACAGCCTTCACTGGCTTTTCCCCTCATAACTTAATTCCCATCAGGCCCCGGGTCAGGGCGTCTCGACCCACAAAGCCACTCCATAAGAAATCCTCTATAAAAATGGGGTTCTAATTTACTTTACACTTTTAGACTCACTGATTTAAGCAGCTGTCCCTAAATCAATCCATTTTAAAATAATCTTTTGACAATTCGGTAAATTTCATGTGTAAAATTGTCTGAACCTGATATAAACCACATCATCGAAGAAAAACACAGGAAAGTGTAAAAATCATATCATAGTGACTTTAGGAAAAGGTTGAATGATATATACTTCTACCACGTTATGGTAAACACGTATTAGCTGTAAAACCTATGGACTTCATTCCCACGGAACAAGATATGGTAAACAATACACTCATGAAAGCGTAAAAAACAAATAAATGAATGGGAACATTATATGAATATACATATGTTGATAATAAAGTAAATTCCCTCCTTTCTTATCTTTACAAATCATTTTTTTGTTTCAGCAATAGGATTGCAGTACACGAGATGAAAAGAAACTAGCAATAATTAAATGCGTTCCGAATTTCGCATTTTTCTCTGGCAACACTTTTTTGACGATACGATCCTTGTTGATTCGCATCAATACTTCGTTTACAAGATTTTTTTTATAAAATCTGAGCTTTTGTACAATTTGAGGTATTCACTGGCGCGTCTTCGTATTTAAACACACGACAATCCACTATCAATAAAAATTAACTATTTACAGAGGCGTCACTAGTACTCACTAGGCTGGTGCGTTGGTTGCGGACCGCATCGAGTGACGCCCTCACAAGGGGGGACACAAAAAATGCAAAATCCTGTATTTTCCCGTTATTTTGCACCGGTAGAGTCGAAGGAGGTCAATGGAATAAGTCGTGAGGGGTGACACCATGAGCTACCGAACTGGGTGACACCAACCATAGTGACGCCTCTGACCAGGGCGGATTAAGACTGCATGGGCCCCTAGCTGCATTTCAGACTGGGGCCCTATCCAGCTAGCGTCCCTTTAAATAAAATGATTGCTGACAGCTAATAATAAAAGACTATAACTGTAACTTGTAACTAAATAGTCGATTGGATATTTCTCATAATTTTTCTGTACTACGGGATCGGATTCATCAAAAAACGAACACGAAGAAATAACTGTTTGTCGGTATCGTGAAATTGAGTGTAAAAAGATAGTTTTAAAAAAAAATTTAAAAAAGAATTTATACCCCCACTGGGATTCGAACCCGACACCGCATGCACTACAAGACTGTAGGCTGCCACAAGACCACCAGAACTTGATGGGAAAGACACATTTAAAAGATATAAAAGGTATTTACTATCGGGTCCAAATAGCGATCAGATTAATACATAAGATTTTATCAATTTATTAATTTATCATATTTTTAGGGATTCATGCAAAAATTTGTCCACCTTTATTATAAAATATACTAAATTTGGGGGCCCCTAAATCATCGGGGGCCCCTGGCTTTAGCCCGTTCAGCTCCCCCCCCCTCTTAATCCGCCATAGCCTCTGACTACTCACAATCTTAAACTTAAATCTGTGAACGTCGTGTCCATGACAATTTTATTTATATAATAACTTAGTATTATTTCGGATTATCTTTACAGTGAGCTAGAGCTCGAAGGATAAATCGTTCGTTCTGATCAATGTCGTTTTGTGCCTTTCCGTGTGATATCCTACTTTTTGAAAACTTTCATAAAATCTTTCTTATTTGTCTTTATTGGTGCGTTGTTTAATTTAAAAGTTTTATTCTTTAAAATGTTACATTTTTAAAAAAAAATGTGAGCTAGATTTCTTGTCCTATAACAATTAAAAATTTATAACAGATAAAAGCTTTACAAAAACAAAACAAAAAAAATGTACATGCTTATAGCATAATTAATTTTTTACCATTACAATAGTTATAATAAAATCCAATACAAACGACCTAAAACTGTTTCGCTAACAATAATAATAATAACTTTAAAATATAACGATAAGGAAAAAAAAGCCCTTTTGTGTTTTTTAACAAAATTTGAGGAATTCTCATATTTTTAAATCCTTTATATTAACTCGTGGTGTCTGCGGCCGACCGACTGACCGACCGACCGACCGCCCTTGTCGCCAAAACTTTTGATCCATTTTTAACCCACTTGCTCGCAAGATAGCGAGCTGAAATTTTGCAGGAAGTTTTGTACTAAAGATAAAAACAATGTATCAAAATTTCAGATCGATCGCATGTTACGTAATTAAATTATTGATTTTTTAGATTATTTTATTTATTCCTATGTATCATGCTATTTTTTTAGATAGAGCGTCGTGGTGCGTATTATATTGAACAACCTTTCTGTCGCGCAATAAGGTGCGTATTTTATTGACAGCTCTTTTTATAAACATATTCCTGATCGGTGCGCATCATATTAAACATGTTTTACGACACAACTGCAATTTTGTATTATCTTATCTTATCTTATCTGTTTACAGACGCTCCTTCTATACAGAAGATTATTGCGTCCTACGCTTATCTATGGTTAGTGTTTAGTCCTGCATTTTTATTAGAGATTTAAATGCTGATAAAGTGTTGGTTTTCCTGGATTCTTCAGGCAACCCATTCCACGCCCGAATTCCGGACGGGAAGAAGGAACACTTGTATGTGTTTGTTCTTGCATACGGAATAAGAAAGGTGTTTTCTATCCTTATGTCTATCTGAGGGATTGTATTAAGTTATCTTTGTGTTGTATTTCTAAATAAGAATTAATTGCTTTATGTATGATTACTACTTTGCTTTTTGTTCTTCTATCCTCTAATGTTTCAATTTTTAATGATTTAACTAATGGTGTTATTCTTGTCAGTCCTGGATGGTCTGGCGCTGCGTATTATAATGAACATTCTTTTAATTACTTCTCGTACATAAAGGATTTATAGTCGAAAACTTGGTTTTTTACGGGTTTTTCTTATTAAATCCTTTATATTAACTCGTGGTGTCTGCGGCCGACCGACCGACCTTGTCGCCAAAACTTTTGATCGATTTTTAACCCACTTGCTCGCAAGATAGCGAGCAGCTGAAATTTTGCAGGCAGTTTCGTACCGATGATAAAAACAATGTATCAAAATTTCAGATCGATCGCATGTACCGTAATTAAATTATTGATTTTTTAGACTATTTTATTTATTCCTATGTATCATGCTATTTTTTGAGATAGATCGTCGTGGTGCGTATTATATTGAACAACCTTTCCTGTCGCGCAATAAGGTTCGTATTTTATTGACAACTCTTTTTACAAACATATTCCTGATCGGTGCACATTATATTAAACACGTTTTACGACACAACTGCAATTTTGTATTTTTGGATGGTCTTGCGCTGCGTGTTATAATGAACATTCTTTTAATTACTTCTCGTACATAAAGGATTTATAGTCAAAAACTTGTTTTTTTACGGGTTTTTCTTATTATTTTATCTATCAGAGACGCTATTTCTATAAATAAGAATATTGCCTCATGGGCTTTAAACAAACAAAAAAATAAATATTTGGGCATCTCCATAACCGATTATTATCTCATGAGTTGTGGGGTCTAAATTAATTTCGCGTGGGGAAAAAATAATAAAAACAAATAAAGTTTTTGGAGGAAACTCACCATGAACCATGGAACAGTAATGATTATCGGGAATAGAAGAAAAAAAACACTTTTGTATCTCATACACATTAATAGGAATAATAAAAACATAATATTTAATTCATCTATTTGAGCATTCCGTTCCAAATTAGAAATGTGTATCTGTAAATATATTTTTTTCTAATTTTTCATTTAAAAAACGTGTTGCTGTTTTTTTTCAAATTAAGGAGCTGGCTCGAAACATGATATCAAACTCCAACAATATGATCAGGAACTTAGGAAAAGGAAATAGCTCCCTGTTTAGCACCCTGTTTAGCACCCTGTTTAGCACCCTATACATTAAATTATGTCTCAAACAAACAAAAGACCGGAATAACTCATAAAACATATAAAATATAATTTTGTTTACCATACACATACATTTTTGTAATATTAAATTTAAAAAATCACGCAATGAAACAATAACTTAAAACTAGGGCTGTTATCGATTAATTTAAATTTAATCGTTAACTTTTGAAAAATTATCGATTAATTAATCGATAATTTCGATTAAAACCAAAAATAGAAATTTATGACGTCAGTAAACTGAACATTTCTCACGGACATTGAAAATTAAGAAAATTTTGAACTAAATTTTATGACAATGTGTTGATACTTGAGTGATGTTTGTGCTGAAGGGTGGTACGTCAGCGATGTATTTGATCTTTTAAAGGAGAATTGTTTATGGCAGTGAACACAGTAAACGTTTTCACCATCTTCGACTTTGCCATCCGCAGTTAGCTTAAAAACAACATATTTGCTCAACTTTCTAGTTATATGTTTAAATTTAACTGTGCTGATGCTGTCAGCAGGGCCGTCTTAACGCATAGGCCCGTTGGGCATTTGCCCGGGGGCCCACGAGCATATGGGCCCCATGGGAATATGTTTATTTGTATATATTATGTATATTCATTTTTTATTCCTGCGGGGGAAGGGCCCAAACACTATTTCTTTGCCCGGGGGCCCAAAATGGTGTAAATACGGCTCTGGCTGTCAGCCATTTTATAGTTGACGTCTGCTGGTCAACATAAATTAATAAAATAAATTTTAATATTCCGCGGGAGATGTTTGTACGTAAAAAAATTTATATAAATTATTATTAATTATTAATCATTTATTATTTATTACTAAAATTTTTTTTAAATATTATAAATATTTTCTTAAAATTTTTAATCGAATTTTTATCGATTAAAATTATTTTAATCGATATTTAATCGATAACATTTTTAACGATTAATCGAGAAATTAATCGATAATTTCCGCAGCCCTACTTAAAACATTTGATTTATTATAGCTACACCCGTATCTACTCTACTAAAGGGNAAAACTCCTAGACTGTGGCAATTAACTAGAATATTTCGTTTTGTCAGACCTAGCTGCTGTATTTGGTTCTTAATGAAAGTCATCCAGCCTGGTATTGTATATAAAAATCGTTTTTTTTTAAAATAAATTTATCTGCACAAACACCTGTAAGACACTTGACACCACCAAAAAGACTTTTAAAACGAAAACACTTTAAATATGTTTTATTCGAATGATCAAAACCGACTAATGGTTACATAAACAACATTTATTTTTCTTTAACACTCACAACTTCGTCTTAACCTATGCCCCATTTCCAAATGTTTATAGTTGCCTTCAAATTTGTTTTGAAAAAAAAATCTGTTAAAGTGTTGTCGGTGCGTTTGTAATAAAATTGAATATGTGTTTCACTTTAATTTTTTCCCCATTATGCCAGTAACCTATCATTCCTTGACTAACAGCACTGTAGAAAAATATTTGCGTGGCGATGCTCTTAATAAGTCTAATAATTTTTCTATTTTAAAGAAATATTTCAAATTATATCGAAGTTCATTATATTTTTAATTACTTTTTTTGTTTAATTCTCCATTATTGTCCTTATTTTCAAGTGGTTAATAATGCTACTCTTTTGTTATCCAATTTAAGGTTATATCTTAATAAATATATAAAAGAACAAACATTCCTTTTTTCAATTAAGCGAAAGCTTTATATTTTGTCGGTAGACTATATGCCAATGCCAAATTTGAATCCATGTGTTTCTTCTCTTTATTACGTAAATTGGAACATAAACAAATATTTAGATGAGTGTCACTATTTTTCAATGCGCATTCTTTACGGTTATTTTCAGTAAAATGCTTGTGGATTCAACAAATTTGAAATTCATTTTTCACTTTTAGTTCTTATAACTTGATGGACTATATGTTTCATTAGATGCCATTCCATAAAGCAAATAATTTATCTCTCGTTTTTCTTAGCCTTCCCATGTGATTACTTGCTGCTCTGGATATATTTGATTTGATTTTGTTTAAAAATTTCTTGCCCACTTTAGTGAAGCTCAAGAACTCAAATTATTAAACACGAGCAAAGTTAAAAATCTCTATGACTTTGCTTTTTACACTAAAACTTAAATGTTTACATTGTTAATACGTACATGTTGTCGAGTACTTCACATAATTTATTCGAGTTCAGACTATTACGTGTGAAAATAACGCATTCAGTTATAAAACTATGACTCATCTTGTGCCGATATAAAATAATTTTTTTCCATTAAAAATCTGAAAACTGAATACGTGTGAAAATTCTTAATGTGTTACAAAAAGTGTGTGTGTGTGGAATGGGGAGGGCTGCGTGGTTTCTTTATAAATCATATACACAAATCCGATGCGTAGCTACGAGTTCATTGTTTACAATTTCACTCGAATGTGTGTATAATTAATTACTTATATATTGAAAAGTGACTGTTTTACACATTTAAAGTCAATAACTTATGGCGGTAAAATATAAACTCTTTAAAATACAGGAATAGACAAATTGATAAATTTCAGTGGTAAAATGTAGTTGGACTACTTTGATTAAGACCAGGTGAGTAGATTCTCAAAAAACATGAACATAACAATAAAGAACTATGTTTACACAGTAACAAACAAAATCACCTAAAAATGATGGAAGATTTGGGATTAATGCGCACGCAAACAATTATATCAAAATTATGTTATTATCATTATATATAATTATTTTTATGTTAAAATTTAAATAATAAATAAACAACATTGCAATATTAAATTACTAATCAGAACTTGTTTCAGAAACAGGGAGCTGCACACAAAATTACTCGCGGAACCCCAGATTACGAATGGGCTCACTACTCTTTAAAAAAATTGTATTTTCAATGAATTGAAAAATGACGTAATTACACTCCATTTGTTCCTAAACAAACTTGACAATGAGTACACATGCCAACACAAGGACGTTTATTCGCCACAGACTGGTAGACAGGTGGGGCGAAATCATCGCACCTCATTGCAGGTCGGCCGTAACCAGGTCTCCAAAATAGTGTGGTATATAACTTGATGATGTTTCTTTTTTAAAAAATCAACATACATAGTTTCCGTTGTCTGTAGGTATGGATGTAATTATAGTTAGGTTGCGCTGCGATCTATTTAATTGTAGTGCATCAAATTACTGCACCAAAAATAACACTTTTCGAACGTTCCGCATAAAAGTGTTCAATACGATAATAAATGAATCAAATAAAATTAAATAAAAGTTCTGTATTACATTATTTATTATTCGGATGTGTATGTTTTCAAAATTAATAGATTTTCAGCTGAAATGTATTCATTTTGAAAACTTCCGTAATTTTTGACGGGTAATTCACTAGTATAATTCATAGTTTACATAAAAACTATCTTGTGTTAAACACGTAAAAGTCAGTTCTTAAGATAATTTCAAAAGTAAAACGGTTTACAAATGAGTTGCCCCGAGTTGTGTACTAAAAAACAAAAACTTTCACTCATTGTTTTCCACTCAAAATCGGTTAAAAGGTTACATACAAATCTAATAGATATCAAGAATGGCTGCAATACCGTGTGTTGTTAGCCCAACACTCTTCGCAAAGATATTTTTGACAATATCTATTGTTAACTCGAGTCAGTTTCGTTTAAGCAATGACTGTTTAAGCAATAATTTGGACCTCTGAGAGGGAAACACAAACGTAACTAAAATACAGAAAATTAATTTTACTTTTAAACTTTAAAAAATTATAAGTGTAGCTGGATATGTTGCAGTCGTTACCTAAACTGCTTTCAAACGAACATTTTACAGCGGCAAGTTAAAATATTTCACTTACGTTCATCTTATTGTTTGCTTTAAAATTCATTTATAATCTAAACTAAGAACCTCTTTGTTGCCAACAAGCTATAAATGTGTAGAAATACTAAGCGTCGTTGTGTGAACTTTATCTTCTACGCAATGAATATCGAAATCGCGACATGAACATCACACTTCCGTGAGGAAGAGGTCGTAAGTGTATTCTTCTACTTCACACTATGGTGAAACTCGTATTAAATATCTTTAATATACCGGTAATTCATGTTATAATCATTAATTACTTGGATTTATCTTGTGGGGATTAGGTTGGAGAAATGGTAGCTATGACGGATTAAGGGGGGGGGGCTGTTATATATATATAACAATCCATGTAGGCCTAATGTATTTTATCAAATGGTATCGTCAGTATGAGGAAAATGCCTCAAAAAAGACTCTTCAAGCAACACCGTCCCATTTCTGTCTCTCCAGCTGTCCGCATTCGTGCCCAGTCTATTTGGTTTCCGCCTCCATTTCTCTACTCACAGTCATTCTGGTTGGGCCCTCTATATCTCCTCCCTAGGGGAATCAAATTGATGGCATCTCTCGTGATGGTGGATGTGGGATTTCTATGGGTGTTGCCAATCCATCTTCATCCGCACTTGCACACTGAAATTTTACTATTCATTTTTGAAAGAGCCTCTCTCTTAAAGTTTTCTACTCTCAATAAATGTTTTAAACTGTCTCAATTTGAATTTCATACATTCATAAATCGTAAACATCCTGTCAAAAACTGTTATAATTTCACTATACTAGATGACATTGACTAATATGTCTTCAAATACATGTCTACTATGTCTACGGTATACTCATATCGATTTCGTCTGATGACTGTTGTATTGACAGCAATATTTTACTTTTAGAGAGGTAAACGTACGCCGTTGGTTTGTTACAGTTAAATTACTATTTATGGAAAACGTATGCTCATCACAACCGAAACGTATAGTTTCTTTTCGCTCCAAAATACTTTGAATTAACCATTTATTTCATCAACAAAAGGAGTTACAAGATTTAATTCCCCTTGGACAACTTAGACTTATCAAATCCTTTTTTTCAAATTATCCAATTTTAATTCGACTTAAGCACACAATTGCCAACGATGCAATTACTATTGCAGTGTTCTTCGTTCTGGTTAAAATATTTCATTAATTGTGCTTCCATTAACTTTCTTAACATTTAAAATCGACTTCGTGCTCAATAATGTGGAATAGTGTTTTCCGATAAAATTGTTTTAACAATCGAAGGTATCAGAACAGTTTATTTACCAATGTGACTTTTTTTTACACTTTCAGATACTGCTGTCCCGGCCTTCAAACAAATGTTTAATCAATATGGCAACCCTTCACCAACTTAAGCCTATGAAGTACATTATTTTTATTTATTTTTATTTATTTTTATTATTTAATTATTTTTTTTGGGGGGGGGGCGGGATGATCCGCAAGGTTAACTTAGTTAAGAAATGTAAGCCTGTGCTATAACTGCTTACTGTCCTTCACTGACAAAATCAAACAATCGGTTTAAATGTTCTCTCAAATCATCGTGGTTTACGTGAATATAGTTATCCATGTAAAAGCGACGAATAATATGTCGCCTGTATAACTATTGTTGTTAATCCGTAATACGATTACCGCATACTTCCATTGGTTGGTGCTCACAGCGTTACGATCAAACTGATGTACACGCTATGTATCAGCAGATCCTCAAATATCGTTTTTGTCAGCATTTCTGGTGAATGCTGGCAGTGTCGAAATAACACTTGTGTGTTATTAAAACACATTTTTAAAAAATATTGCTAACACCGTAAAACGATCGCGCTCTGGTTTTAAAGTGTTTTAGTTAATTTCAATCATAAGAAATTGCTATTATTTTGAAACTTTTTACGACAGTTCTTCGCGGTAGAAAATTTTAATGTTGCCATAAATTAATTTTATTTCAACGTAGAGCTCTTTTTTTTTCAATCTTTAAATAATGTTCGATGCACTTTATTTTGTTTGTCGCGGAAAGAGGCATATATTAATCAACAATTAATTTACTTTTATCCCCGTGTAGAGAAAGACCAAGCTCCTCATGGTACAGGGCAATGTTTAACTTGAATGGGAAAGTTGCGTACAGTGATTTCTTGCCCTGACCTGGATAGTTGCCGTCTCAAAACTTAGTAGATACATACACAAATAAGAATAACATGTTATCTGTTCTATCTGAATACTGTCGTATTTACTCACTTGAAGCGCTTTCGAATCGATTCTAATAAATAAAATGTTCTATTGTCATTTTTCTTTTTATCATATTTTTATCCATATTCCTTGCAAAGTTTTAATTTAAAATAAGGAATGAGTTTGCGTAAATAAGATTAGCATCTGTTCTTAAACGACATATAGAAAACATGTTTAAAACACTAAAAAAACACATAATATCACCAGTTGTCTAGATGTAAGCAGTGATTAAATTTATCTGTATAAACAGTTCAGGCAAAACAGTTGAAGTTAACACGTTTTTTGTTCAACTGCACTCAATTTCAAGGCATTCAAATGAAATCAAATACGTAGACATCCTATAGCTGAAGGGTTACCTCATCGATAATTTCAATTTAATTTTCATCTCACACCATTAGAAATTGTGTGATTTCATTTTTTAATAAGAAAAACCCGTAAAAAACAAGTTTTTGACTATAAATCCTTTATGTACGAGAAGTAACTAAAAGAATGTTCATTATAATACGCAGCGCCAGACCATCCAGAAATACAAAATTGAAGTTGTGTCGTAAAACATGTTTAATATAATACGCACCGATCAGGAATATGTTTATAAAAAGAGCTGTCAATAAAATACGCACCTTATTGCGCGACAGAAAGGTTGTTCAATATAATACGCACCGCGACGCTCTATCTCAAAAAATAGCATGATACATAGGAATAAAAAAAATAATCTAAAAAATCAATAATTTAATTACGGTACATGCGATGGATCTGAAATTTTGATACATTGTTTTTATCATCGGTACGAAACTGCCTGCAAAATTTCAGCTCGCTATCTTGCGAGCAAGTGGGTTAAAAATCGATCAAAAGTTTTGGCGACAAGCAAGCAAGCAAGCAAGCAAGCAAGCAAGGTCCGCCGCAGACACCACGAGTTAATATAAAGGATTTAAAAAATACACTGCTCTAGCCTAACAATTCTAAATCGGAAACAAAAATATTAAAAATAAAAACCGGAATTAAAACTGAAAAATAATTTATCAATTGATTTACTCACATATATAACGAGTTCGCGTAATTAACGTTTTGTGTTTCTAATAATAATGAAGTGAAAGCGCCTACCGTGAAAAGAGAACCTAAAGTTGCCATAGGCGTCGAAAGAATTGCAGTAACGACGTCTTCCTTTGTATTTACAGTCTTCCATTGTGCACCCTCATACACCTTACGCGCATCTCACTTTTTTCAAAATATGTTGCTTTAACGGCGTGGTAACATAACACGATGTTCCGCTCTACAAGTCTCCGTTTGGTTACTTATCAGTCACCAACAATAAGATGTCAATCTTACTACACTCTTGTCAGTGGGTCCGTAGCTAGTGATGTTGCTCTCTGCTCAGTTATCTTATCTTATCTATACAGACGCTCCTTCTATGCAGAAGATAATTGCGTCCACAGACCATGACAGATGATCTGTTGGCAAGTGAAGCAGCGTTCACATGCCACGTCTTTGTGGGTTCCACGCATTACCCAGCCGCCTAACTAGTGTTAGGTACCAATTCGGAGCTGGGTGACTCAGGGACGCCCTAGGCCCCGGGAACAAATCCTCGCCTTCACCTGGATTCGAACCCGTGACCATCGGTACGCCAGTCGGGCGGACATGCGAATTAGGGTGACCATTTAGCAATATGCTTCTATGATCTACTGATTACAGCTACGATATTCACTTGCGTCTGTATCCATTAAGCTGAAAATCCACGAAGGAACCTATAAAATCCAATGGCGTCACGGGTAATTCGATCTGCCGCCAAACGACTCTGGATTTAAAAAAAAATATCGTGTAGGTCGCATACTCAGCAGTTGCTAGGCAATAGTCATTTCAAATGAGGTTCATAAAATGCTGGCGTCTCAATGGCACCACATTGACCTGCAAGGGAGTCCATTAGTTTTTCAAAACTTTCTCTTTCTTCCTAACTTATTTTAACAAACGCAAATTTTTCATTCTTCGAGAAAACTCCAAGGTGAAAAGTTATTCTCCTCTACTTTTTTCGAAATTTTTTAAATATGCAAAGTTGACACACACACAAAGTCTGCCAGGCAGATTGTGCACTTTATAAAAAATTGAAAAATTGCGAGGCAATCATTGTCGTTCTCTGCTGGATGTAGAACTTCGCAAAATTAAAATTAAAAAAAATAAGTTTCTCTCATAATAGTTTTGTTCTGTGACGTCATGTCAGAGCATTACATACCCCGTCTAATTAACACCAATCTTTTTATCTCCTATGATTTTGCAGGGTTGAATCCCAATGCGTGAACCGTTTATTTAGAAATGAGTCTTCTCTGTAGAAATGAAGCCACTATAGCAATTAGTAGCAAACCTAGCTATGGGTTATTTTTAAAAACTTGCCACAAGCTGTAGAGAACAGCGATGTCTCTCTATACTCTGTTCTCTTCTTAAATTTTATGTGCTCATCCTCTTGCAACAAAAATCAACATTTCTTGCACATTATGACCCATATTACTGTGGTCCAAGTGTAGTGGTTTAAAATAGTAATATTTAAAGACCACTTGATTCGCTCGTATTCCATGTTTTAAAACAAAAACACACATAAATATTTTCATTTTCTCATGTCTTCCCTAAAAATAATAATTTATAATTACAATTGAACTGATTATATATATTACACTAGTGTATTACCCGTCAAAAATGATGAACGTTTTCAAAAGAAAAATATTTCCGTTAAAATCAATTAATTAAATAATTAAATAATCAGAACATGTAGAGAAGAAGAGAGAAAAATAAAATCTCATTTTCCATTTTGAACATTTTTATGCGGACGTTCGAAAAGTTTTTTTTTGGGACATTAATTTTTTTAAAGGTATTTTTAGACGTGCGCTTTCTAACATCTTTTATAGCCTGATTGCATAGTGTTACGAACGAAAGAACATACATAGCAAATTATATATATTGATGGGGTGTGGATTTTTGCATCCGATGTTTCAACTGTTAATGACTATGGTACTAGTTCTACGCTCCTTAGATTTCAAGCGGGCCATGAAATAAGTGAACCATTGGAGGTAGTGAATCGTGTTGACTTGATCGGCGTGTACCTCCCGTCAAAACCCCACGCACACCCACACGCATCCGCACAGACCCACGCGCACCCAAACACAGCCGCATGGACCCACACAAACCAAAACAGACCCACACACCCACACAGACAACCACGCACACCCAAGTACATCCACCCATACCCACACAGGTGTACGCAAACCCAAACACAGCTACACAGACCTACACTCACCAAACACACCCACACACATGCACGCACACCAACACACACACAGGTGAACGAGGCAACCGCCTCGGGCCCTGCGCTTTTCAGGGCCCCACGCTTCAAATTAACATGTTTTAAAAGTAATTTTTACAATTTTAATACTTTTACGTAATACTTTTTTTTCCTTATTAGAAAGATATCAAGAAAACTTTATAATTAATTTTTCAGGATAAAGTAATTAGAAAATTATCTTACAAATATAATAAAATATTTTAATAAACCTAAATCCTAATTCAAAATGTATTTTTATTATAGCATTTAAGAAAGCATTTATGTATTCAGGATCGCATTTTCTTAGTCAATGTTCAAATCTCTTGGAGTCTGTCTTTATCCAGCTGACCGTAAAATGAGACGATGGTGCTACTTACTGTTTGCTGCAAAATTCAGCATCGATTTGCAACTCAATGAGTTGGCCTGGAGCATCATCAAGGGCAACAGATATTCATGAGGAAAAAACAATTTCTTGTCAATAGTTGCAAAATCATGAAATCGTCTTTTAAATTATCTGCCCGGAATATTTTTGATATTTGCAAAATTACTCTACCTTTGCTCATTGAAGTTTCTTTCTGGAAAATGTGTCATAGTCTCCTGTACTGAAGTTTAATGTGTGGTATTAGGATGCATTTGACACAGTTGCCTTTAAAAAAAAGTTGCAACTTGTTCCTAAATGTATCGAAATGTGAATATCACTGGTCTACCACTGCATTGTGCCTGTGAAGTCTTGTGTTAAGAAATTTTAGATGTCTTTTCACATAAACTAAACATGCAAAATCTGCCAGCCAAGCGGGGTCAGATAGGTCTGAAATTGGTTTTTTTTCTCATTTTCCGCGAATAGCCCAGTTTTCTCTCTTAAGTGTGAGGAGCGTTGAAGTGTCGTCCTCCCACTGAGCCAAATTACATTATGTTGATACACAGCATCTTCGTATTCTCACTGGATGTAAAGAATTAATTATTGAAACTGACGGGGAAACAAAGTTTTAGGGCGAATAGGATTTATAGCTTTTTTTACTGGCTTAATGGCCTGATCACATCTAAGATGTTTGGCACAAAGAAAATGTTTGTGAATGATACAGTGAAGTTTAAAAGCTTTTTCAGCCTTGTCGATGTCTTTGTTACAGACAAGTGTTGCTTGTCCACTGTGCTTGCCAGTCATGGCAGGGGCATATGAAGTAATAGTTGCATAGATTTTTCCATGGTAATTTCATGTTATTGACAGCAGAACCAAAAAAAGCAAATAAATGAAATGTGTCCCATTGTATTTGGTCTTTAAGACTCTGAGTACATGTAATTTGTAAACAATGCAACTTAATCAATTTTGGTAACGTACTCAAAACATCACAAAAATTTGGAATCTCATTTTAAATATAATGCTGTTACAAAAATAAAACATCAGTTAATATATGATTAAAGGTATGGCCGCGGGCATGTTAAAACTTAAACGCCGGCCGTGTTTGGCCCGGGGGCCAAACATTGGACAACCCGGTCTTACAGTCTTACCTCTTATCATGTAACTATATCCCGGGGCTCCGCTTATCGTTTGATGCCTTGGACCCCGCATACTCTAGGGCAGCCCCTGCACACGCATCGTGAGGTCAAATGATGTGACTTACTTACGAGGTGAAAAAACAACACATAGTGTTATTTTTAATACTATTTTTGAGGAAATAAAACAAAAAAATGTAAATGAAGCTTATTATTGTTGTTTAACATACAGTATGGAATCTGTAGTAAGTAATGATAATCTAGAACTGTAAAAGACATAAAAGAATAAGTCTTACAATCGTGTATGTAAATTCAATTGAATTTTCCTCAGGCCATGTATGACTAACATATACATCAAGACTGTTGGCTTGTAAAAAAAAAGAATCAAAATTAATTCGCCTTTATGTTCTACTTCATGCTGTCTCTGTTCCATAACCGAAAATATTATACATAATTTTAAAAATACCAAAATATTACCAAATTTAACAATCAAATAATTTTATAACTGAAATTGCAAGTAAATTGATTTACATATTTACTTTCTAATCAGAAAGAAAATCAATAAGATTAAAACAGAAAATGTATAAAAATCATCTCCGAATATTATCTCCAAAATCGATAACGACTGAATGTGTAGTAACAAAACATTACATGAAATAAAATCAGAGATTGCTGGTTCAATTTAAACTTTTAAAAAAAATGTTCTTTAACAAGTCATGAAAAAAAATATAGCTTCCAATGCTAAAGAATATCAGAAAAGATACTAAAAATGAAAACAATGGACAGAAAATTGTAGTAGAAGCCTACAAATAAATATGTAAACAATGTAATTTCTTTTAAAAAAGTAGAGAAGCTCATTTCTCTTTATCAAACCTTTTTTTAAAACATCCTTTTCCTGCAGAGTGGTCAAATCGTGTCTGAAGTCTTCATACGCGTCTTTGCTATCCATGGTTTCGTTTGCTCGCTATTGATTCCGATAACTCTGAAAGACACGGACTATGATGGGCATTTATGATCATTGAAATGGTCGCCTTTAAATAGGTCAGTGTCTACTGACGCCTTATTGCATCTGATTTATTTGTCCATCATTTCTTTTATATACGTTTATCGAGCCACATGCAACACGTTCAACTTTGGATCTGACCTAATGATACTTTAGTGCGTGCAGATCTTGATAATAATTCAACAATAATGACTTGAATAGCACTGAAGCGCAGGCATGTATTTAGGAAGCCATTTTCTTTATTCAACCAAAACACACCAGGTTTTTTAACATGTGCCTAAGCCAAAATGAATTAATATTTAATCTAGTAAATTTAACTAACACTTAACGCCCCAATACTTTTCTCATTTTAATTTTTGCGACTGCTGTCGTCTTTTTCTTTCGACCACGGTAACAATAACATGTTATCTTGAATTCGTATATATTCGTTAAAACAATGCTTTATTTTGTTAAAACTCAAAAAAAAATTATTTTACACGCTTCAGCTGTTGCATCCCATAAAATTAATAAAAATGAATGTGAAGTGAGTATCGTAGGGGGGAAAATAACAGCAACTATAGACACATTTCTTATGTATTGCCAAAAATAATAAAAAAATATGTGTTTTAATACTAACACGAATAATATACACATATTTAAAATGGTAATTAATTTATAGTATGTGACTATAGCCAAGGGCTTGGCTCGCTTTTCTTAAAAAGTAATGGACAAAAAATGTCTATACACACAAGTAAATACACAATTTTTTTTTGAAATTACAGAATAACATATAAGGAACTTTTAAGCTCTTTGTGTTAATATATAATATCTTTTGGGGTTGATCGTATTATCTTATTTCTAAGCTGAACTTTTTTTTTAAATTGCGAGATCGTCAAGCTGGCAACTTTCAAATTATTTGCAGTAAACTTGGTGCACGAATGTTTTGTGTGTGTTATAGCATGAAATTTACTTTTATCAACTGACGACTTTGTTTGTGAGGCCATGTAAAAAAATGGAAGAAGCAAGACGCATTCGGACAAAAATGATTTGTCGATAAGCAGTAAGAATTCTTGTAAGAATTTAAATAATTTAATTTTCAGGCTATAATCAAACCCGATTCCAAATAAAGAACGTTCTCATATAGACAAGATGAAAATATCCATTTGGAAATCATTCAATGTCGTTGTTTCATATGAAAACTATGGGAATGTATTAAGGAGTCAGTGACGCCTAAAAGACCATTATTTAAATCTCTTTTTTTTCTAATCGTACTCCCTCAAATAAAGGAGAAAATCGTTTTAATTAATTTCTTTTAATACTGAATTAAAAATATTACTTTCCAGGTAAGTTTCTTTGTTCGCTGCAAAGTTCGCCACATTCGTTGTATTGTATTCCTCGTAAAAATGCAATATCCTCGGGGTATATTTTTTTATACTGATTAAGATGTCTCTTTTTATTAATTTTTAAAAATTTTCTTTCTGATGACGTTTTTTTACACATGGTTGCAGCTGTTTTTGTCAAAAAGCAAATTTGATTCACTCGTGTTCTATGATTATTTCCTAAAATTAAAAATAAATACGAAAACATTTGCTTTACATTCAATGACATCAAATATGAAGTCTCAAAGACATGAGTCAGTTACGACGTTGCAGATTTCGTTTTGTTTCATGGAGCTTGCTTGTGTCAAGAGTAATTTGCTATTCTAAAAAACAACAAAACAAATGTTATAGTTTACAAACGCCTATTTGGGCATTTGTATTATTGCATCTTGTTGACACGAACTAGTCTGGAAGAAATATGCAAATGGTCAGGATTTTATAGAAAAACAAATTACGATGCGAGTAAACTGAATTCTTTTTTGTGCGTTATGTGTGTTGAATTTACAGAGTTCCTGGTCCTAAAATTGCGCTGCAGTTTGGTAGGGACCATGTCGACTTTGGGGACTACGTTTACGACTTTGAAGTGACGATTAAGTCTTGTGGGATGGAGTCCAAATCTTTGGAGATTAAATAACAGTATCAGAAAATGTCGATAGAGTTTTTACGGATGACGATAAAGTATTATAGAGGTTACTATAAAAAACATTTTGGATGACAATTTTGAGTTTACTGATGATTCAGTCTATGGGCGTTTCGACAAAATCTGTTTCTCTATTGAAGTCAAGTTTTCGAGGTCTCTGTCCCATTTAACACACTTCTCCATTTTAAATAAATCCTAAACGATAACCAAACAAAACAAAACAAAGTACGTATTAATATTATTTACTTCCAAAACAATTTAAAAATCGTGTTTATCACATCCATACTATGTTATGTAACGCTTCCAATCGCGTCAAATATTCTCGGAAATCCAAAATGGTAATGGATTTCAGAATTGTATTTTTAAATAAAATAAATAAATAACCGAATCGTTCTGAAAACCCAAGCACCAAACCACATCTTAACGGACCCCCCCCCTATCTCATCTACACGAATCGATATCATTTCTTGCAATTAGATACTAGACATCAGATTATGATGTCATAGTTTATACCAATTCTCCTAAGACCATATGATCTTGCTACATTAAATCTAAATATTGATTGTGTAAATCGTATGAATAGAATGCTAGTGTTTCAGCACAACCCTTTGCAAAAACTAAAAGTTGTAAAACAAGTTAATGTTTAAAAAAAATTTAACACGTAGTCATTTTTTCGTTTCTTTGTTTCTTTGTTTTTTATAATCTGAAAAGATTATTAAATTTAAGGTAACATTCCATTATTATGAATTACAATTAATCATTTTAAAAAAAAATCACAGGTTTTAAAACATTGATTAAAAAATAATACTTAAACGTTTTCTAATCGCTCCTCTCTTGTTTTTATTTTTGAATTGTTTTCATAGCTTCGCTTACAAAATTTTAAAAAACGCGTAGCTTGGATTTTTGCTTAAATTGAGGAACAAATCAATAAGTCTTTGCATTTAAATTTAAGACATGCAATTGCAGCTAAAAAAAACTGCCAGGAATAAACTATACAACAATTGGATTTGTTTCGTTTCACATTTTTTAAAGATGATCTTGAGAATGTTCTAGTAGATCATACAAAGTTTAAAAAAATTTAAGTATACTAAAGTCAGTCATAAATAGTAAAGATGAAAATAAATTTCAATGAAGGCAACTTGTGTTAGATTTTACTTTCGTCTATAAAATTATGTATTATCCTATAGCATTACTAGGTTTGTACATCCTCTCCTCCTTTCTCATGACCTATAAAAACATTACACTATGCACTCGAACGATAACATATTTGAATTAATATTGGATTTCTTTTGCGCAATTAGTGGTAAATATGTGTCTGGTATCTTTTAAATGCTTTCACCAGCCCAACGTTTACTTGACTTCGATGGATTCCTAAAAATTCATTGAAACATCGATCTGAGCAGTATACATTTCAGTAGGCGATATATGAAAATTGATAAAAACGCGTCAATGTAAATTGCTTCTTCAAAGCTGTTTTACACTGGTCTCTGCCAGTGTAACTTCGTTAATTTAAACGTACTGCTAACCGTTGAATTTTTAGAACTGAGCTAATTTCACATCCTTATGTGCGATAAATTCAGCGGAAGTCCTATACGTTAGCCTAAGTCTCCTATGATTGTATTCTTCAGTCCGCCACGAAGGTAATACAATTAGAAAATTAATTATCAGAGTTTCTATATTCTGAGAGGCCATGGAGGACTCTCTAACCAAGTAAAGAAAATGTCTTGAAGTTAGTTTGTCGAATGCCACAAACCATGGTTTTCTATTGTCAAGTAATAAACATGTATGGCTTATGTTTTAAAATTTACTCGTGTTCTGGTAATGCAGTCCTACAATGTAAATGTTCATTTTCATAATTTATATTGCTTACCATCGTCCGAAAAAGTAAAATTCTGAGATCTTATAAATGAACGATTTAATTTTGATTTCAAAATGCACGAATTAACCCCGTCATCACTGCAACTATAATCAAATATGATCAGCTTCATACTGCCGCTTCCATGATAAGACTGCTCAAGGTCTACATTACAAATTGAAAAAAAAACAAGAAAATTGAGAAACGTAAAACCGTGGAATCACTTTTCCTAACATTGTTTTTACTAGAATAACTGGGGTAAATAAAACAAGACAAAGGGTAATGTTTTTGCATTTTCTCAATAGAGTTTTTCTTGTCATTGTTTTTCTTTAAATATGTTGTTTTTAAACATTTTTTAACAATATCTTTTTCCCTTAATTTTTCAATTAGCAGGCTTTTGATACGGGATAATAGGTAAAGTTTATATTTAATTGAAAGATGTAAATATGCACGTTTGCCCTTTTCGGTCATCATGGGCGTGTCCCCTCATTGTGTAATATTCCACATCAGCTACTCGTCCAGGGTGTCAGCCCTTACATACCACAGATGAAATAAGCCTTGTTAAGAAAATGGGGTTTAATACAGAAAATGTCTTGATAACGAAGTAAATTTCAAGTGTTAAATTGTTCGCTCCTACTTAGTGGTAAAATCTAGAGACTTCATTGACACGGAAAAAAATGTATGACGATGAACTTGACAGGCAATGCAAGTTTCAATGAATGCCAAGAACAATTTCTGGTAAACGATACACTTATGTAGGTCAATATAATGATTTATTTTTAAAAAAAAACATTTTTAGTCACTCTTTGTTACAGCAGCAGGATCGTTTTCGTCAAATAAATTAAAAATAATTTATTTATTATGTGAACTTAGACGGTGCTGTACCCCAGACTAGGAATCGGCTCACCTCACTTTACAAACAAATATTGACAATAAATGGAGCAAAGACACCATACACTCCATTCTTCCTAAAATACACAACATTAAGTACAAATGTCAAGAAATGGAATATAAGTTATGATTTATATAAAAACAATAAACACATAATCGTTGGTTCTGAAGATAATTTTAAATTTAAAAGGTTTATAAATGAGCTTCACGAGTTTTCTACTCAAAAATAAAATGCTTTCACTCACTGTTTTCAAATCACAATCGTTGAAAACAAATAAATATTTTTAAAAAACTAACAAAAAGACTACGATATATTTAGTGGCTAACCCAACACTCTTCTTAAAGATAATTTTCACATTATTTATTGTAAATTCGAATCAATTTCGTTTAAGAAATGTTTGTTATAAAGGGATTTTTAAAATGGACCTTTGAGATATACCAATTTTATTTTACATCATAATCCGTCTGCCACATTATTTTTTAACAAGTTTTATTATTCCATGCCATAATTGGCATAGGCGGTTTCAATAAACAACACACTTATTAAGAAATGTTTTCAGTTTTCTTACTATGTAAAAAGATAAAAAAAAATATTATTTTACAGTTATTTGTGTATGAAATGAGCTGCCAGTAACATAACGTATTTTTTCGATAGCTTATCGCTGAAGACTTTATCTACTTTATGCCACCCAAGCAAATATCTTGTTCATTTAATCAATGCTTAGTCACAACATACTTAATATTATTTTAACAAAAACATCGAACATGACTACATTGCTAAGCAAAAACATGAAGATGAGAATATTTGAGGATTTCAATATTTATTGTATTTCTTTCAAAGTCAGAACCACCATCAATTCACAACTGAACTATAAATCTGATCACTTCTTGCTTCTTCTGTCTGGGAGCACCCGCCTTTGTAATTCATTTATCTGCACCTGACGTAATAAACAAAATTATACAGCAAATAGTTACTTTAAAGAAATCTAGAGGTATGAAGGGTAAAATATGCCAATATAAAGTCATAACACACATTACGTCCGCATTGTATTTAAATTGCAGTGCTATGTATTTTTTGTTAATTTTATATGTTTTTTAAACTATATAAAAAATTTAGTTTATGAATGTTTAACTTACACTTGAATATCCTACCAATAACATTATCACACAAGTCTTAACAGCAAAAATAATCCGGAATCCCTAACAATGAACATAATCAGTCTATCTCATAACAAAATTTTACAAATACTTATTTTAATACAACTTAAAACACATAATTAAAAAAAAATCATTAGCCATGCAATATACGGAAAAAACATTCAATTAAATTGGCTGGGTAATTCGTGGAACCATCATGGTCTATGGACGCAATTATCTTTTGCATAGAAGGAGCCTCTGTATAGATAATATAAGAAAATAAGATAAATGAAACATTATTTATATCGCGATAGTTCCAATTAAATGCCTTAAAGCTCAACTCAAACATTCTAAACGTAGGATAATATTGTAAGGAAATAAAAACTGTGTTTTTAGTTTCCATTTACTTAATATTTGTACTACAACATCCTTGTAAGTGCCGTCTCATTTTCTAATATTATATTAATACAAATACTTGCATCTTTACGTGAATGAACGATTTACACATATACAGTATTCTTTTTATATAGCTAGAAGCTATCAATAACATTCTTTATTTTAAAGACAATTACGCGTCCGACCGTACCCCTAATGGCATGTACAAACAGGTATAATCAGATTTGAACATAAATCAAATTATTTGAATGATATGCTCAGAAACTAGTTATTACTTTTGAAAAATGTATCGTTGCACGCTGAAAATTATGTAACCATTTTTAAAGTTAAAGAGAAAATGCGGTTACCTTTTTCTTTTAAACGGAATAATAATTTAATGAATTAATCATTATCCGGTTAATATACATATTAAATGAACTTTTGC
This sequence comes from Ampullaceana balthica, assembly GCA_944989445.1. NCBI lineage: Eukaryota > Metazoa > Mollusca > Gastropoda > Lymnaeidae > Ampullaceana > Ampullaceana balthica. The sequence goes on along the minus strand of CALYLW010000049.1, from coordinate 219,144 downwards.
ACTTTGATCTACAAGAGTGGCATTTTGCTTAGGTTAAATAGAACGTCATCTGGTACCTGAAACTAAAGTTCTGAATCGTAACATGGAAACATATGAAAAGAGACATTATTCATAATAACTCCATTTTTGGTATCTTATAATATAATTGAAATTACCATCGTGTGTGAATTTTAAAAAATTTTCCGGCGATAGTAATATCAGCGTTTTGTTCCTTTCTTCATGCCCACTTTTTATAATGGATATTTCGATATTTTATTTATCGTAATTATATATATATATATATATATATATATATATATATATATATATATATATATATATATATATATATATATATATATATATCGTTAAAAATACAGATGTGTAATTGTATAATTCATAAAGTTAAACACCAGCATCCTGAATCCATATGACTTACTAAAAGAAGCATACAGTACTTTAAAGCACTTTCGATATTTGTTGAATGTGTGCTTACTTTAACTTATCATATGGAATAACAGTTAGGCGAAGATATCTTGTACATATGTCTATATTGATCAAACGGGTCAAAGTTTCGTTAAAACATAAACCATTTTGAAGTAGTCAATGGTGACTTTTTAATAAATATTTACAATATTTAAATCAGTAAAATATTAACTTAAAAAAATATTACAATATTAATAACTCTAACGTTTGGGCTTGTCCTAACAAGTGCCCTCAATAAAGCCAACTGGGGATGAGAACACAATAATTTTGGAGCTAGCAAGTCAAGACAACGATTTGTTCCTTTGCGATAAATTTGTTATAAAACATTTGTCTTCCAACATCACGAAACATCAGTAGCCTACATTAGGTTCTTTTTCTTTAAATGGTCATTAAATGTTTTAAAGTGACTGAGGACCCAATAAAACATTTAAATATAAATTAGTAACAACGTCTCCTTTTCTACTTACAGCATTCCATAGTCTACCGCCATTAAACCTTACGCGCATCTCACTTTTTTCAAAATATGTGGCTTTTATGGCGAGGTAACATAACACGATGTTCCGCTCTACAAGTCATCGCTGGGTTACTTATCTGTCACCAACATTCAGATGACAACCGAACTACACTCTTGCCAGTGGGTCCGTAGTCACTGTTTCAACCATCTATTTCAGTAATACAAACATGCCTCTAGAATTTGTGAAATGTGAATTAGGTAGAACAGTTAGTGATGTTCTTCAAAGAACTACTGAGTACAGCTTCGATGTTCTTCAATGAACTACTGAGTACAGCTTCGATGTTCTTCACTGAACTACTGAGTACAGCTTCGATGTTCTTCAATGAACTACTGAGTACAGCTTCGATGTTCTTCAATGAACTACTGAGTACAGCTTCGATGTTCACTTGCATATGTATCGATAAGTCTGAAATTCCACGAAGGAACATATTAAATCTAATGGCGTCACGGGTAATTCGATCTGCCGCCAAACGATTCTTGATAAAAAAATAAAAATACTTTTCGTGTGGTAGCATACTCACAGATGCGAGGCAAAACTCATTTAAAAATGAAGTTTATAAAAAAAAATGCTGGCATCTCAAGGGAACCAAATTGACTTGCCAGGACGTCCTTTAGTTTCTCAAAATTTTCTCTTTCTTCTTAACTTATTTTAACATAAGAAAATTCGTATTTGGCATTCTTCAACGAAACTTCAAGGTAAAGAAGTTTCTCTTCTGTGCTTTTTCTGTAAATTTTTAAAATATGTAAAATGGACAACAACAAAAATAATTTTCCAGGCAAAATGTCAACTGTATACAAAATTAAAACATTACGATGTTATCATTGTAGTTCTCTGCTGAATGCAGAAGTTTGCAAATTATTTTCTTTTAAAATTAAGTTCCTATGATAAGATTTTTGTTCTGTGACGTCTTGTCAGGCCCGTAAATAACCTGTTTAAATAACACCAATCTTTTTATCTCCTATGATTTTACAGGGTTGAATACCCCCGTGTCAACCATGTAAAGAAAAATGGGTTATCTCAGTAGATTTGAGACCATTATAGCAATTAGTAACAAACTTAGCTATGAGTTCTTTATAAAACAAACACGTCTCAGGCTGTAGAGAACAGTGCTGTCTCTCTATATCTTTTCCCCTTCTTAAATCGTATGTGCTCATCCTCATGCAACAAAACTAAATAATTCTGGCACATTATGATCCATATTACTATGGTCAAATTTTAGTGGTTTAAAATAGTAATATTTAAAGACCACTTGATTCGCTCGTATTCCATATTTAAGATTTTTATAAACAAAAATTCCCCTTAAAATTTTAATTTTTCTCTCAGTGACGTCACACAGGACGTCACTAAAAAATCCCTCATTACTAATGAATGGACATTGTATGTTGAATTGGGTCAAATTGTAGTCGTTTAAAATAGTAATATTTAAAGACCACTTGATTCGCTCGTATTCCATGTTTATGTTTTAAAAAAATATATAAACAAAATTAATATTTCCCTTTTTTTGTCTCAGTGACGTCACACACGGCGTCACTAAAAATTATTTAGCATTACTAATGAATGGACATTGCATGTTGAATGGGGTGCGGATGTTTGCGTCCGATTTTTCAACTGTTAATGTCTATGGTAATAGTTCTACGGTGATTAGATTTCAAGCGGGCCATGAAATACGTGAACGACTGTCGGTAGTAGTAGTGGACCCCACGCCTATTGTGGATTAAGGGGAATGGGGGCTGAACGGGCTAAAGCCAGGGGCCCCCGATGATTTGGGGCCCCCAAACTTAGCATATTGTATAATAAATGTGTAAAATGTATACATGAATTGCTGAAAATATGATAAATTAATAAAATCTTATCTACTAAAATGATCTCTATTCCGACACGATAATCTTAGCAGTCAAAAAACCTGATTTGATAGGCCCAATGACAGTAATTATTAAATAATATTATATATATATTTTAAATTGATAACCCTAGACCAGCTCTCGTGGCCGAATGAGAAGTATTAAGGCTTATGGTGCAAGCGGTGGCGTGATCGATCCCCGGGTGGGGTGTGAATTTTTTTAAAATATTTTTTTAAAAAATTTTATAATTTGTCTTCTACACTCAATTTTAGGATACCGGCAAAAAGTTATTTCTTCGTGTTCGGTTTTTTCATGAATATTCATTTTGGATGAATATTTACGAAATGCAGTCTTATATTAGCTGCTAGCAATTATTTTATCTAAAGGTACACTGGCTGGATATTGCCCCAGTTTGAATTGCAGCCAGGGGCCCCGTGCAGTCTTAATCCGCCCCAGCCCTACGCACACCCACACGCACCCGCACAGACACACGCACACCCACACACAGCCACAAAGACCAACGCACACCCAGAAACTTACGCGCGCACCCACACATTTTCACACACATCGGCACACTCACGCACACCAACACACACAATACGCAAACCCTGAAGTCAATTAACAGCATTTCCTAACGAAGTGAAAAAAAGCAATACAACACTGCATTTTTTAAATAAAATACGATTTGGAGTAAATGAAACAAATAAAAGAAAATGATATCTTTGTTTAACAGTCAGTAATAAACCTTAATTTATTAATAAAATTATATCCAAGAACAGCACAATGGTCATACCATCGTGTATGTAAATTCGATTGACTTTTCCTCATACCATGAATGACTCTCATAGACATCAGAACATTTGTCACTTTAAAGGGAAAGTCAAATACAAATGTGTAAATTAATTCGTCTTTAACTTCTAGTTCATTCTGTCTCTGTTATGCAACCGAAAATATTATATATAATAACAGACCTTTTGTGATATCAAAATATTACCAAATTAGACAATCAACTAGGTTATTACTGAAATAGCATGTAAACATGGGCGTAGGGAAGGGGGAACAAGGGGGAAAACATTTGCCCCCCCCCTACATTTGAGAAAAAAAATTCATACATTTTTTTAAAAATGTCATTAAGTTGTTACAATAAAACTGAACTAAATTTCCTGAAAGTTTATTACATGGAAGACAATTTACATTTATCAAACATAAAAAAGTATTATATCTGCAAGTATAACTCATTACATTACTGATTGTTCTAAATGTTACAGTTTTTTAACAATTTCTGTTACATTTTCAGCAAAAATCCGCAAGCTTTTATATGTATGTGACCATCTAGTTTCACATAGCAAAGGAACATTTAGAATAAGTTTTTTTTGCTGATTACTTTCTCAGAAAAACAATATAGTTGACTTAATTGTTCCTATTTTGTTTCGTACAACATTCACATTATTTAAATCGTTCACAACAAGATTTAGTTTATGTGAACTGCAATGTACAAATGCTGCTTTTGGGTATTTTTTTCCGAATTATTGCTTGGACTCCTCCTTCTTTACCTGCCATTGTTGAACATCCGTAGTATCCTTGACCAACAAGCTTTGTCATATTTAATCAAAATTCTAATGAATTAGTAATGATGGTGTTGGTTAAACCTTCAGCTTTTCTATTGACAATTGGAATATATCCCATGAATTCTTCTGTGACCATCATTTTCCCATTTTGTTCTTTGACAAATCTAACACCAAGTGACATCTGCTCAATGCCTGAAATGTTATTTGTCTCGTCGGCAAGTATAGAAAACGCAACTGCATTATTTGCTTCACGAACGATGTCTTGACGCAAGAGAGACCCACAAATTTCGATTATAGTGTTTTGCGTAGTTGCCGAGATACACTCAGCGGTTACCCGTCAAAACGGCCCCAGGCAAAACGGCCCCGACATAATGGCCCCGGTCAAAACGGCCCCAGACAAATTGTTAACATTTTTTAACATTTCATTTTAAGCTTTCCGTAACTTTTTCACCCTTAAAAAAAGTGGTAAAATTGTAAAATTATTTCTTGTGATGTTATTATATTGTTTCTTGTCAACAAACAATTTCAACAAATTGGTACCATTTCGAGTAAAGGCTATTAAATTCACTTTTGTGGTGTTATTATTATTGTTTATTGTTAGCTGAACCTGACACTGAATAGGTGAGTATAATACGAATATATTTGATTGTGAATTTTACTATTAGTCCATGGCCATTTTGTAGGGGCCGTTATGTCGGAGCCCAATTGTCGGGGCCGTTTCGTCCAGGGCCGTTTTGTCGGTGAACCATACTCAGCACTACAAGAACCAATTGACAACACGAAACTCTAACAGTTCATACAAATTACCAGAATTTGATTCTGTTCCACGAAGTGCTAAGACATGCATGCAGCAAAATAAGATTGTAGAAATGATGGGGCCCAGTTAGTTGCGATTTTCTTGAATTTGTCTTCTAAATGATGAGTCCAACTGCTCATCTATAGAACCTGCTTTGGCTTCCAATAGTGCAAATAATTTTGCTTGCATCTTCATGAGAGACTTTGTGCCATAATGTGCTTTGCAGGTTGCTGCGTGCATCTTCGTTGAAATCTTTATATTTTGTACATGGTGTGATGACAAATACCCACTGAACTCATATAATTACTTTTTGCTGAAACAGCACACAATATTTGCAAAAGGCACCTTTTAACATTTGCGAGTCTACAAGCCACGGTGAATATTCTTATAACCATGCATATCTAAAAACTAAAAACTCTGTTCCCCTCACAGTCAGCTCTAAAATCATATTTTTTATCAAGGTTCCAACAATCACGAATCAGCTGCAATTTCATTTATTTGAAAGGTCGTATGTCCAGACATACCTTCCAATATCCAATATAGGAAATGAAGAAGTGACAGTGACAATCAAATTAGAAACAGTTGCATCAGTTGTGTCTGGCTGTTGAACTTGTACTGTTGTCCTCAATGCCAATGATAAGTCTGATGCTGTAGACGCCCCAAAATCTTCTAATAACGGCATTTCGATTGGTCTACTTTTCGATTTTTTTTTAGCCTGTAAAGAAATTTCTGATATCCATCCTTGGTAATCCTGCAGTTTCTACATGTATATTATTTCACAGCAAAAATCATGTTTCTCGTGATAACTTAAGTTTTTTATTTATTAAATGCATTAATAAATGTTGTATTTTAGCTATTACAGCACTAATTTGTAAGTCTTATTAATTTCTAAGGCTTTTTTCGACCCTTATTTCATACTGAACTTGAATTTAATTGCAAATTGTACCTGTATGGCTTTGTCAGTTAAATTTAAAAAATGTTGTTGTTTTTTTGCCCCCCCCCCGGAAAAATTCCTAGCGACGCCCATGCCATGTAAATTAATTTATATATTTAATATCTAATCTGGTAGAAAATAAATAAGATATAAAAAAAGATAATTTTTAAGAAATAACTAAAAAACTACAATGTCTGAATGTGTTGTAAAAACACAAAACATTAAATAAATTCAATACATACTTGTTCAATAAAAAATTTTAAAAGAAAAATCTTCTTTAAACAAGTCTTGTAAAAAAAATTCTAGCTACCAATAGAAAAGAATAGCAGAAAAAATATATAAAATTGAAGTATTTTACGCTAAATTCTATCAGAAATCTCCATTTTAATATGTAAACAATTTAATTTATAAGGACATCGAGGAAAACTCATAGTCCTTAATGAAGTTTTTTTTAAAAAATCCACTTCATGCAGAGTGGTAAAATCATGTTTGAAGTCTTCAATACGCGTTTTTGCGATCCATGGTTTCGTTTGCTCTGATTGACATGGCCCATGATGGCCAAGTATGAACATTGAAATAGTCGCCTTTAAATAGGTCAGCCTCTACTGACGCCTTTTTGCACCTGATTTATTTGACCCACATCTCTTTCGATAGGTATATGCAGCCGCATGCAACACCTAATGCTATTCAACTAGTTGTAATTTTGGTGACTGCTATCGTCTTCTGTTTTCGACAACAGTAACAATTACATGTGCTCTTGAATTGGGAAGATCCTTGCAAAAAGTAATTAAAGATTGGAATCATCTGTTTATGTTGTGGTCTTTGGTGACCTTCCTCCAGAAGTACATTACGAATAAAACAAACCCGTAAAAACAAAGTTTTTGACTATAAATCCCTTATATATGAGACATAACTAACAGTATTGATTATTTTCAAACATTTACAGACTGAATCTGTCTTAACTCAACTTTGCATCATAACCCTAGTGGGGGGGGGAGGGGTGGGGGGGGGAGAGGGGAAAAGTCTGGTCACCGATTCGCTTGACCGAGCTCAGAGTGACACGTAAAATGTAAACAAAAGCGCCCGTCGCTTCGTTGGGTCGCCTCAATGCGTCAGCTCAAAATTTCACGTGGCAAAAAAACAATAACAAACCGTGAATTAAAATTACATACCTCATATAAGGATAAACTAAAAATGCATTAATTTAATTACGGTACGTTCGATCGATCTGAAATTTTGATACGATGCATTGTTAGGTCAGACGGGTCCGTGTGCCAAATTTCAGTTCGATCGCATCATGGGAAGTGGGTCATTTTAGACTTCTGTTTTTCCGCCCGCCCGCCCGCCCGCCGAGCCCAAGACAGAGAGAGACGCCGGTGAAGTTAATATAAGGGATTTAAAAAGCCTAATTCATCATAAAGTATGTTACAACGAATGGTGATCGTTGTTTATCGAGATAGATACACACGTTGTTGAATAAAAAAAATAATTAATTTTTTTATTTTATTTCGTCGCTGAAGAATTCCAAACATGTGTTGTATTGCTGTGTCTTTTTTTTTGTTGTTGTGCGCAGCAAATAACCTGTTTATCAGATTTCTCGTATAAAAATATTTCAGCCCTGACCAAATGTGTAATTTGATTTTAATTTCGCTCTTTGTTAATAAAAAAAACATATATTTTTTTTTGATATCTTCAAAACATAGTGGTTTTAAATATTATAATTGTTTCAATCCGACGTGAAGGCTCGTATTCCATGGTTAGTTAGTTAAAATTTATTTTAACAGATATGTTTCCCATCTCTCTGGGACGTCAATCAAGTAATTTGCTTCTTGAATTTAAAAAAAAATGTTCATATTTGAGCATCTAATGATTGACTACGTTGTTATCAAGAATGAAACTACTGAAATTGAAATGCAATTCTAAGTTAAATTAAGAAGTTAATTTTTATTACATGCTATAAATAATGTAATAATTTTTTTTAAATAAAATTTTAAAGTATGCTACTGACGTTTTTTTTCTTTGAAATAACAGCTTAGAAATTAGGCTTAAAGTAGCATTACAACTTGCAAAGAGTTTCATTTAAATGCATGGAATGAAACGCGTGTAGATTGTTTCCCCTGTCTTATTCCTAAAAAAAAATTCATCTGACACAAAGTACCAAGAATAAAATCTTTAAAAATCCCAGCGTCCAAAAAAATCATGCTGCGTAAGCAATGGTTGTGACGATTGTTTATTTGTTTTGGAAGTTTATTGGCTGTCGACTTGAATAAATGGAGTATACGTCATGAATGAGGTAAACATGTAGGTCTAGGACATAAGAAACACGTGACTGTGACCTACCTACAATCTCGAACCAGAATTGATAACAATTATCGCATTTAAATGTAGCCGTGTGGCGGCTATGTTGTTAGTTGGTCGTTGTTAACTACTTCACAATTAACACGATGCAAGAAAATGAAATGCAGTTAGGTCGCGAGGGCTATATATAGTTCGTAGAATATTTTCTAAGGTTGACACAGTAACTGACGTCAAAGTACTTGAACACAGGAGACACAGTGTACAGTTCTACTACAGCCTATGCTCTACTACTGTCCCTGCGAATGCTAAGCACTGATCTCCGATATCGTTCTCCGGTGTTGTACTCCGGTGTTGCTCTCCGGTGTTATTCTCCGGTGTTATTCTCCGGTGTTGTACTCCGGTGTTATTCTCCGGTGTTTTACTCTGGTGTTGTTCTCCAGTGTTATTCTCCGGTGTTATTCTCCGGTGTTATTCTCCGGTGTTATTCTCCGGTGTTCTTCCCAAACACTCTAACTCTCGCCTTATATCCTCGGTTTCCCTCGAGGTGTCAACGTTTAATCTGTTAGCCTAAGACCCTAAGATTTCACCCCCCTGAAATTTTTTCCCGGGTTTATCCGAGACTTTCTTTACAAATCACAATGGTAAATAACCATTGTCTTCCTTACAACCAACGCACATTAAAAGCTTCCCCATCGACCAGACGTGAGGTGTTAGGTGTGTTCCTCACATTCAGAGTTCATTGATGCAATGGTGGAGCCGCCGGGCGTGAGCGCATAGGAGTTTTCCCACATCCTACGTCCGACCCAGAATTCATTGATTCGATTTATGCGCATCTAAACACCCAACATCGGCGTGGCCCGAGCTCAAACTGCTCAAAGTCTAGGTTAAAAATTGAAAATACGAGAAAATTCACAAACTTAAAACCGTCGCATCCCTTTTCATGACATGTTGTGCTATAATAACTGGGGCAAATAAGACCAGACAAAAGTGTAATGGTTTTGCATTTTCACAATTGAGTGTTTCTTTGTTCTTTCTTTTCTTTAAGTATTTTAAAAATAAAGTTATTTTATTTACAATCTCTTTTCCCCCTCTTTTTTCATTAGCAAGCTTGATACGGGATAATTGGTGAAGGTTATATTTAATTGAAAGTTGTAAACATGCTCTTTTGCCCTTCCCAGTAATCATGAGCGTGTTCCCCTATCATGCAGTTTCACATCAGGCACTGGTCCAGGGCGTCACCACTCACATACCAGACATTAAAGACGCCTCTTTTAGAAAATTGGATTTAATATTGAAAATGTCTTGAAAACGTAATACATTTATAGCGTTACCATTATTTTGCACCTACTAAGTGAAAAAAATATAGAGACTTTACTGACACGGAAAAAAATATGTATACAAAGAACACTTTCTGGCAAAGGATAAACTTATATATTTCAATATAATGATTTATATTAATAAAAAATAAACACTTTTAGTCATTTTTTTTTCCAGCAACAGGTCAATTGTGGTGAAATTTAAAAAAATAATTTTTTAGTTATTATGTGAACTTATAAAGCGCGGTACCCCATACTACAAATAGGCTAAGTGCACATTACAAACAAATATTGTCAATAAATTGAGAAAAGACACCATACACTCCATTTATTCCTAAAATACACAACATTAAGTAAACGTACCAAGGTATTGACGTTTCCTTGTGAAAGAGTGGTTGTCAGATGGAGCGATATGAGCGCACTTCATAGCATTTCGGCCGGAATGAATAGAGTGTGCAATATTACTTGATGATCTTTGTTTTTTTTAAGAAATATAAGTTTTGTTTTATATAACAACAATAGACATATAAAAGTTTGTTCTGAAAATAATTTCAATTTAAAATGTTTATAAATGAACTTCCCGAGTTTTCTACTATAAAATAAAATTATATCACTCACTAATTTCAACTCACATTGTTGAAAAAGATCAAATCTTTAAAAAAAATATTTTAAAAAAAAACAACTTACGATATATTTATTTGCTAACGAAACACTCTTCCTGAAGATAATTTTTAAATTATTTATTATAAACTCCAGTCAATTTCGTTTAAGTAAAGTATGTTATAAACGGCATTAATTTGGGTGTTAAAGACGTACACTTTTTTGCCATTACAATGCGTCTACTTTAATTTCTTTTTCTACATTAGTTCTTAGCAAGTTTTTGTTTTAATGCAATAGTAGGAATATTCGGTAACAATAAACAGCACATATTTTTAAAGAATGTGTTTAGTTTTCTTACTCTGAAAAAAATATTATCGTTTCTTTACAGTTATTAGCTCGAATTGAGCTGCCAGTAACATAAAGTGTATTCCCGATAGATTCTCCCCGAAGACGTATCGCTATTAAACGATAGAGTAACGTTAACTTCGTAATACCGTTAACCGTATGCTAACGTTATTTTTTTTTAAAAAAGATAAATCTACAACCTTCCGATAAATGTAGGCCCAGCCCATATATTGTTCATTTAATCAATGCATAGCCGCAGCGTACTTAATATTTATTTAATTTAAAAAATTCAAACATATATTTATAGGTACAAGCAAAGGAATGAAGATCGTCATGACACCCATTAGATATGTTTCTAAATACAAGAGAATTTTTTTTTAAAAATTAATTAAAAACATTTTTTTTTACTTAAACAAAAATTAAATTACCAAAAAATTAAATACATTATTTTTATTATTATTGTTTTAAAATATTTAAAATATCAATGTTTAACATACAAGCAAATATACTACCAGCAACATTATCACACAAATTTTAACAACAAATATAATACGGAATTCCTTACTATGATCATAATCAGTCTATCTCAAAAGAAAATCTTAAACTTGCTGATTGGTAAACAATTTTAAACAAACAAATATGTTGTTTTTTTAAAAATCATTAACTATAACATGAAGGGAACAAATAATTAAATCTTCAAACAAATATATACAGAAGAAAACACATCACAATATCTCAATAGGTTGTGCTGCAGCACCGTGGCGCCTGCGGATACCCTTTTTTTAGGGCGCCTACAGCGCCCACCTTTTTCAAAAGCCCAACTAACTTGTCCTTGTATGATAAATAAGTAATATTGAACTTCCTGAAATGTACACAACGTATGTTATAATTAACAATCCTCAAATACTCTTTTTACATCATTGCCTTTTCCAACATTAAAATATGAGTTAAAACAATGACGTCATTGTTAATGTTAATCTGGAAACCAAAATGATTATGATTTTTAAGTCTATATTTTCAATTTTAAAAAAAAGCAGATAGATGTCCCTTAGTGTTACTGAATGATAATTGAGGTCTCTAAAATGATGAGGGTTATTCATATACGAAGAGATAGATAGAAAATTCATATACATGTGTAACATCTTTCATTCACGTATAGTTGAAATTCTATGTGTATTGACCTGTGCTATGTACAAATAAGAATTAAGTCCGTATCATTAGTTATTCTGATAAATTTTTGGTTGAATTTTTTAGATTTTTGTCTAGATAGGTGTTTTTCTTTTCCTTGCTTAAAAAAAAAGTATTGGTCGAAAGTTGTAAGTTCAGCTTGCCCCTGTCAAAGCTCACGGTCATGTCCCCTGTTAGAGTAAATCAACATTGGGCACGGCTTCATGGCGTCTCCACCCACAAAGTTACGCCTTATTAAGAAAGCGACTGTAAATAAATGAGTATTTAGTGTACTCTTTTCGCGTCATCGTTTTAAGCAGCGGTCTCTGAAGAAATAAGAACTTTTTTTTGCTGACAATGTAGTAAATTTCAAGTGTTAATTTGTTTGATCCAACTTAGTAGCACCTAAATACTTATTCACACGGCATAAAATGTATGGCCGTGAACTTGAAATACATTGCATGTTTTGAATTGATAAAATGAAGAATTTATAGTAAACACTGAGGGTCTTCGTATTGAAACACCAGAAAGCTGTCTTTCCTTAAAAAAAAATAAACCTTTTACAATTAACATCCTTGCGAATGTTTTTATTATAATAACCTCCACTCTTTTTCTTAACCTTCAAAATTTACTCTGTGCTCATTGATTTGAAGAAAAAAAAAGGGGGGGGGGAATATTGAAGGTTAACTTTGTTAAAGAACTATCCGCCTGTGCTATAACTCCTTACCATTCTTCAATGACAAAATCAAACAATCGGTTTAAATGTTGTCTCAAAGCATCGTGATTAACGTGAATATAGTTCTTCATGTAAAAGGGAAGAATGAAATTTCGCCTGTATTATTATTGTTGATAATCTGTAATACGATTAACGTATGCTTCCATGGTTGTTGCGCACAGCGTTACGATAATACTGATGCATATAGGCTATGAATCATCAGTTACTCGGTTCTTGTTTTTGTCAGCATTTACGGTGAATGCTGGGTAGTGTCGAAATAACACTTTTGTGTTGACTAAAACACATTTTAAAATATATTTAAAGAGATTAAATCTACCGCGTTCTGGTTTAAAGTGCTTTTGTTAATTTCAATAAGAAAAATTAGTAATTTTTTTAAAAAATTTTTACGACTGTGAATTATCTCGTCGGTAGAAATATTTCGATTATGCCATATATATTTCAACATAGAATTAACATTAAATTATTTATCATAGTTACCTCATTGACAACTTCAATCACGTCAGAAAACCCACGGGTTACCTTAATTCAATTTGATTTATATATCTCATATTTAGAAATTGTGTAATTTCATATTTTAAAAAAATCCAACTATAGTTATCAGTTTCTAAACTTGAAAAATAATATTCAAAATACCAACTGAAATTTCCATATTAAAACTGAAACTAGAAGTTTGAAAATGTGTTACATATACAAGGTGGACCAATCAAAGTAAGAACATCTCGTAGCATACGAGTAATTTCAAAATATAATTTAATTAATTATAATTTTTCCTGGTATTTTAAAAAAAATATTTTGCTTTTTATATGAAAGTAGGTAAACCAGTAATTTATTGAAGCTATTATGTGTATAGGCAAACTAAATTTGATGAGAATAAGTTATTAACATTTTACAAGAGGTTCTCAATTTTATTGGCCCACCTTGTATACCGAGTTAAGGTAAATAACTGCTTTGCTTTTGGGAAGATGGTGAAGTGAAAGTGCCTACCGCGAGAAGAAAACCTGAGGTTGCCAAAGGCGTCGAAGAAATATGCAGTATGTCACCAGGAGTTATATAGCATTAGGACGTTCTGTATCTCTAAGTAATCTGTATCAGAAAGTAATACACATAAATGACAACAAGATAGTTGCACAAATAAGAGGAAAATTCAAACACATTTTTTTACAAGAACAACGTCCACCAAAACCGCGCACCTTATTAAATATCAGAGTCATTTCTTTGCTTCAGTACATAATTTCAAGTAGATGACATCTACATACCTGCGAAAAAGAAAAAACGTGTTTTTCTAATAACATTGCAACCGCAGAAACTATATAAAATATTTATTTAGCACTACATCAAGTCACTACTTTTTTTTAAACATCTTCGGTCATTTCCTTTAGAAAAGATATAATTCAACTAGGAGGTCTGACTTTCTATACCTTATGAAGTATATGTTTGGTTACGTAGGAGGAACGTTCCTGAGGTCTTACAACGCAATCCAACCCCATACTCTCGCCTCAAAATTCTTAGCATGCAGCAAACATATGTCTCGCCCTCATGCTCTAACAACACAATTAACACAACTCTGTTTGTAGGATCTTAACGCATGTTAATTATGAAAATGTGTGAGCCTATTATCACTCAGTCTCTTGAGATTGCTGGTATAGACTTGCAGACACCATGCTTTTCTCATGGACAGTTATATGTGGCCTGCTCCAGAGTTGGGCAAAGAAGAAAATATTTTTGTACACACTCCAAATGGAACTGCCAAAAATGTTGTCCGTCACATTGCTTTAAGTTAAATTTACCCTTTATTTCATGCAAATAAACAGTACTGTACGCTTCTACGGAAAATCTTATTTTAAAAATGAGAAAAGCCGGGTCCTTGTCCCTAGCTAAATTATAAAGCTACATATAGATTAAAAAAATTGGTTGAGATATTACAGGCTCATAATTCGATATCTTAAATATTTTCGGTGATGAAATTGACCCCCATGTTTAAAATAAAGGTGAATTGTGCATGTCTGACAAAAATAGAAAACGCGATCGGGCTAAAAGGCTTAATTTAATTTCAATCAGATTTGTTTCTTAAAGTTTAAATTTTAGAATTTTGGTCACAATAGAAGAAGTAAGGTATTTATACAAATAATTTTTATTCAAAGTTCAATCTTAAGTTAAAATTAATATAAAGTTATTGTTTTTCTTCACTTTTTTCCTCAAACTGTTTAAATATTGTACAGTTATACTTTGTTTTTATTTGTCTCGAAACGATTCTAATGTAATAGTAAAATGATGTAAGGCTATTAAATATTTTGAAAAGTCCAGGCTTGCCAGCAGACTTGTAATTCTCTTACTTCTGCTTTTAATTCAAATACTCCAATTTACTTTAACATTTGTGACCCTCACAATGAGATCCTCTTTAAGACTTGTTACAAAATCTTTAATAAGTCAAATCTTATCTTACTGAACTTTTGTCGGTCTACTCACCCACTCGCCAGCTACGATCTTCTGCAGACATACGCGTTCTCTCTGTTCCAACAACACGCACCAAAACATTTGGTGAAAGGTCGTTCTCTTTTTGTGCAGCCAAACAATGGAATTCTCTACCATTACACATACGTAGTATTCAAACAATCAAGTCCTTCAAGACTGCACTTAAGACACATGATTTCAAAATTTATTTTCAAAATTGGTGAAACAACATTTCTTGTAAATGATTAACGTAGCTTATGTATAATGTACTGTAATATTTTGTGTTTGTTGTGATATGAAAGTTAATTTAATACTTACAGGTATGTTATTTCTTTCATGTAAAGCGCTGTGAGCCCAGTTCCTTACTGGGATACAGCGCTATATAAATAATCAATTTATTATTATTATTATTAAATCTTCACTCAACTCTGCGCTAGATCACCACCTCTACTTTTGCCGATGTATTGTGTCTCTGAATGTACTCTTACTTCAGCAGTGTATCTGTTCTCTCTTAAGTATATATCCCTAACTCTACTATCTTAACCGTATACACTTCTCTCTAATAGCGTATTATACAGTTCTGATTTTACAAACAACTTATTTACAAACGGAATTAAATCGGAAACTCTTAATTTTAGTTTTGAAATACGTGGCTTTGGTGGTACACTTATGTCTACTGTTGCAAATCACCAACCACGGTGTGTACAATGGTCAATATATCTTACAACTGCCCAGCCCCGAAAAAGACGTTTGACACTTTTAAGGTATATTGAAGCACGTGAAGTCAAATTATGTTTTTGGACAAAACGTGGGTTAATTTATTTCTATAATCCGTTGAAAGATTGATATGAAATCATTTGATAATATCTAGATCATTATATCCTTATAAATGATATTATTCTTCGAGCAATGTCACATTTAATTTTCAAAATCTTTAAATGCATTTATATTATTTTTAAATAATTCTATATTCAAAAGTTGCGTTCAACTTGTATAACCTCAGAAGGAGAAAACTTCAAGCTAAGCTTGGCTAACTCCTGTTATTTGGTTAGGATCGTAGCAGAAAAAGTGAATGTATTTAGTTTGCTTCCACGGCGGACTACTGTAAAATAGCGTCTGGGTAGACTTAAATGGAAGCATTTGCTTTCTATTTAAAAATTTCCGTTTCAAATTTCCTGAATTTATATCGTTTCAAAGTAATCTTGGAACAGTAAAAAGCATCTAAACTCTTTATTTATGCTCGGACGAATCACTCCATTTTTTCTTTAGATCTTGCACAATAAAGGAGATGAAAAGCTTGCTTTAAAGTAAAAAAAAAGTTTTACATTTTTAGTAAGCCTTTGAGAAATTATTTGATTTTATTTTATTTCTTCTTTGGATTTTACAAGTGAGCAACATCTGTTTTCATTTTGATTCCTTACTTGATTCGTGTTGATCTTGACCATAAATTAAACAAATAGTTGTATAAATAGTCTTTTTCACCGCGACTGTTGTCGTATTCCATGTTTAATGGGCCATCACTGATTTTCTAGTGAAATTTTAACAATTTTTGATCAGAATTGACAAGTTATATTCTTACAGCTTTATTACTTATGAATGACAGAGGTAACACATAAAGTTACCTTGTTCATTAACTTAAATATGAAATAAGTATTACTTTCTGTTATTGAAAACGTTAAACTTAATTTGTTATATATATATATATATTATATATATATATATATATATATATATATATATATATATATATATATATATATATATATATATATAAACTTGGGCTGCGGATATTAATAATTAATTTCAAGATTAATCGTTAAAAATTGTAACAATTTAAATATCGATCGACATCATATTAATCGATAAAAATTCGATAACAATTTAAGAAAATATATTTTTTTTATCGATTTATAAAAAAATAATAAACTATTAATAATAACTTAAATATATATATATTTTTAACGTATTATTCTCCCGCGTATTATTATACATCATCTAATTGATGTAGACGTGGATTTAATAAAATAAAATTCAGTTCAAATATTATTTTTCAAAACAAAATGTCAATTACCAGTTTTTGTCACATGCCTTGAGATGTTCAGTTTAATGACGTCATAAATTTTAATTTTCATAACATTAAAAATAAGGACAGATAATTATTAAAGCAAAACAAAACGATGACGATTATATATGAATTACTTATAGATACATACAAAATACTTAAAATTGTTTAAAACGTATCATCTTGTTGCTTACTTTAACTTATATTATGGAATATGACAGTGATAGGTGAAATTCTTGTCGAAACGTATAGCCTGATTCAAAAAGGTCAAAGTTTCGTTCAAACATAAGCCGTTTTCAAGTAGTTAATGGTGATTTGTTTTGTACATATTTTCGTGATTTCACTCTGTAAAGCAGTAACTTTAAAAAAAATATTCAATAATATTATTAACTCTAACGCTTGGCCTTGTCGTTGTAAGTCCCTTCAATACTGAAAATTGGGGTTGACAAACACAGTAAATTTCAAGCTCGAGAGTCTTTTAAGAAAACCGACTAATTCCCTTGTGATAAATTTATATTTCAAAACAATTGTCTTCCAACATCACGAAACACCAGTACTAGAAGGACGCCCTACTAGTGACGCCCTTAAGACCATTATGGGAATCCCATTATTTCTAATATTTCTCTCCTCACCAAAGGAGAAAGTCGTTTTAATCAGCTTTTCTTATACTTAAACTACCAAAAAAACGTAAACCTTTCAGCCACGTCAAACTTGACGTCTCAAAGACTTGAGTCCATTACGATCATAGAGATATTGTTTTGTTTAATGAAGCATGCTTGTTTGGATGAAGCGTCAACCACACATTTGCTAATTAGTTGACTCTAAAAGATAAATAAAGTGTTTTATAGAATTTTTTTTTCAGGCTATGGAAAAACGCTATTCCAAATAAAGGACGTTTTCAAAAAAGCACATGATGAAAATATTCATTTGGAAATCGTAGTTGTCATCCATTAATTAGGACTTATGAAGTCTATTAAGGAGTCAGTGACGCCCTTAAGACCATTATGGAATTCCCAATATTTCCAATCTTTCTCTCCTCACCAAAGGAGAAAATCGTTTTAATCAGCTTCTCTTATACTTAATTAAAAAGTAATCTTTCTAGTTAAGTTTCTTTGTTCGCTGCAACATTTGGTAAATTCGTTGCATTGTATTCCCATTAAAAATTAAATACCCTAGGGAAGTTGTGGCGTAGCTTTTTGGGGTCACGTGCCCACATATCAAGCTAAAAGCCACTTTTTATAGCAAAGTGCCAACATTCAGTTTAACCAGAAAATGGGTATTTGGCTTTTCTAATGTGTTTAAGGAAGTAATATTTTAGTCGGGTACGGCCTATCAGGCTATGCCAGTCGACTGTGGCACGCGTGCCAAAGGTTCTCCATCACTGCCATAGGGGTAACAAAAAAAATTGAAATTGTTTGAAGTGTCTATTTTTTTAATATTAAAATGATTGTTTCTTAAAGAAAGTTTATTTAAATCTGGCTGCAGCTTTTTTTTGTCAAAAATCCTATGTGGTTCTGTCGTGTCCCATGATTAATCCTTTAAAGTACAACAAAAAAAAACATAAACATTTCAGCGACATCGAACTCAACGTCCCAAAAACATGAGTCCATTACGATTATAGGGATATTGTTTTGTTTAAGGAAGCATGCTGGTGTGGATGAAGCGTCAACCAGACATTTGTTAATTAGTCGACTCTAAAAGATAAATAAAAAAATAAATGATTTAGTTAACAAACTTCGCTTTGGGTGGTGTATTATTGGATCTTGTCGACGCAAACTTTCTGGGAAGCCATAAGCAGGAGGTCAGAGATTAAAAACAAAACAAGACACACACAAACAACAAACAAACAAATCATACGTTCCTTTTCGTAAGTTATTTTGACATTAATAAAGTTTATGGTCCTAGTTTCGGATGGACTTTGGGGATTACAACTAAGACTATGATGTAACGATTAAGTCTTGTGGATTGAGTCCAAAAACTTTGGAGATAAAATAACATTATAAACAAATTTCGAGTGAGTTTTTACGTATGTCGACAAAACGTTCGGAGATTACGTTAAAAACTTTGTAAATGACCATCATGATGAGTTAAGTGATGGGTGTGTTGAAAAATTATGTTTCTCGTTTGAATTCAAGTTTTCAAGGTCTCTGTCCCATGGCGCGCACTCTTTTTTATTTTAAATAAATCCTTAACCAGCCGTTAATATAACCAAACAAAAAACAAAGTACATATTTATATAATTTTATTCCGAACGAAGCATGCAATCTTCATTATCATATCCTTAATATGTTATGTAACGCTTCCAATCCCGTGAATGTTCTCGAAAATTGCAAATGATGATCGATTTTAGATTTGAATTTTTAATTAAAATAAGTGACGAACTGTATAGGTCTAACAACCCAATCACCAAACTGCATCTTACCGACCCCCAATCACATGTACACGAATTGATAGCATTTCTTGCTCATGTTGTCATTAGTTAAACTCATATTCCTAAGAAAGTAATGTTGTTACATTAAATCCAAATATTGATTGTGAAACTCGTATAAATAGAATGAGAGTGTTTTTTGCACAACCATTAGTGATACCTTTCGCTTGACAAGAATTTTAATTTTTAAAAAATATTAATACGTTTTGTAGTCGAGTTGTGGTTGTTTATTTTTGTATAATCTGAAAAGATTATTCGATGTTCGGTAACTGTCTATTTTTGTGAATAACCATTAATAAAATAAAAAATAAATTCACTTGGTCTCAAAACATTGATTAAAATAAAATAATACGTCAACGTTTTCTAATCACTCGTCTCTTGAGAAATAATACATAAGTCCGTGATTTTGTTTTAAATTTGATTTGTTTTCATAACTTCGCTGGCAAAATTTAAAAAAAAACATGGTTGGGGTTTTATTTTAATTAAGAAAAGAATCATGTGATAAATTTTAAAAAATAAAAAAAAACTCCATACAATGCTAACAATGACAAATCCCCTAGCCTTTTATACCCAATTGGTTATTTTGGATTTATATCTCTCTGGGGAATTTTCAATAGTGGTAGTTTAACCAAAAACTGAATAATGCTTAACATAGTCGCTGTCGTTTTCTGAATTCAGGATATATTTCGTTGAAAAAAGAAAAGAAAACCAATTTCTTAAAACTCTCAATCCATTCGGGGTTCGCACATAGCGTCTTTGTTTCTAAAATGAAGAAGGCTATCGGTAGATTACTAGCTATATAGAAAATTACTATACATGTGTAACTTCTTTTATTCACGTGTAGTTGCGAATGTTTGCATAATGACCTTTCATATTGACGAATAAGAATCAAGTCCGTAACAACAGTTATTCTGATAAATTGTGTGTTGCACTTTCTGGATTGGTGTTTACATAGGACTTTTTTTCTTTTCCTTGGTCCTTTTTTATACATGGTCGAAAGATGTAAATTCAGTCCGCTTGCCATTCTCAACGCTAACGGTCCTGTCCATTGATAGCGTATAACCACATCGGGTACGTCTCCTTGGTATTGCCACCGAAAAAACAACTCCTTATAAGAAATCCTCTTTTAATAAATGAGAATTAAAATTACATGATGGGGTAACCTATTTAAGCAGCTGTCCCTGATGGAATAAAAACAATTTTTCTGGCAATGCTGTAAATTGCAATTGTTAAATTGCTTGACCCAACTTAATAGTACTTAAAGACTTATCCACACGTAATAAGACTACGCATATTTCGAATGGATAAAATGAAGCATTTATGGTAAACAGTATACTTACGGAAGCTAAATTAACAAATAAATCAACAATAAATAATACCTGTATGTTGATAATTAATCTGAAAATTGTCGTCCCTTTTCGAGAAATAAAATGAAAGTAATACTAATTAAATGCGTTTCTAATTTTGCATTATGGACATTTGATGTTAATGTGATCACAGTTGATTCCCGTCAATACTTCGTTTACTAGATTATAAAAACCTGAGCTCTCGTACAATTGTAGGTATGCACAGACGCGTCTTCGTATTTAAAAAGCAGACAGCTCACCACTATCCATAAAAATAATGCATTTACAATTGTAAAAAGTGAACGTCGTGTCCTTGCTAATATTTTTTTATTATAATAACCCCCGGGCGCTCTTCCCTAACATTCTAAATAGACTCATTACTATAAGGCGGGGTGGAGCAATGTAAGGTTAATTTTGTTAAGGAATCTTCAGTCTGTGCTATAACACCTTACCAATATTCACTGACAAAATCAAACAATCTATTTATATGTTCTCTCAAAGAATCGAGGGTTACTTGAATATTGTTCTCTGTGTAAAGCGACTAATGATATGTCGCCTGTATTACTGTTGTTGTTAATCTGTAATACGGGTAACGCATCCTTCCATTGGTTGTTGCGCACAGCTTTACCATAAAACTGATGTATACGTTATTTATTGTCAGCTCCTCGTGTCTTGTTATTGTCAGCATTTCTGGTAAATGCTGGCAGTGTCTAAATTACGCTTTAAATATATATATATAAATATTTTTTTTCATTCGGACACATTCTTAAAATATACTTTATAACCGTAAATCGATCGCGGTCTGGTAAAAAGTGCTTGTGTTAATTTCAATCAAAAAATTTATTATTTTTGAAACCTGTTTACGATAATGAATTAAGTTTTCAATAGAAATAATTTTATGTTGTCATATATTATTTTTTTATTCCAACATAGATTTAAGATTAAATTAATTTTTTTAATTTATTTTTTTCTATTTGAATACTGTAAAATCGAATTTCTTTAATTTGTCCTGGTAACAAAAAAATGAAATAAACAATTAATTGAATTGTATTTCAGTTTATACGAAGGCCAAGTTCTTCACGGTACAGGGCAATGGTTAATTTGAATGGGACATTGGCGTTCAGTGATCACCTGCCCTCAGTTGGATAGTTGCCGTCTCCATACTTTGTAGATACATACAAAATGAGAAATTATGTGAAATCGCTGAATACTTTCGTATTTACTCGCTTGAAGCGCCATATTCAATGTTTGAGCCTGATGCTCTAAACTAACATATATTATTGCGTATTTACTCGCTTGAAGCGCCATATTCAATGTTTGAGCCTGGTGCTCTAAACTAACATATATTATTGCGTATTTACTCGCTTGAAGCGCCATATTCAATGTTTGAGCCTGGTGCTCTAAACTAACATATATTATTGCGTATTTACTCGCTTGAAGCACCATATTCAATGTTTGAGCCTGATGCTCTAAACTAACATATATTATTGCGTATTTACTCGCTTGAAGCACCATATTCAATGTTTGAGCCTGATGCTCTAAACTAACATATATTATTGCGTATTTACTCGCTTGAAGCGCCATATTCAATGTTTGAGCCTGGTGCTCTAAACTAACATATATTATTGCGTATTTACTCGCTTGAAGCACCATATTCAATGTTTGAGCCTGATGCTCTAAACTAACATATATTATTGCGTATTTACTCGCTTGAAGCGCCGTATTCAATGTTTGAGCCTGATGCTCTAAACTAACATATATTATTGCGTATTTACTCGCTTGAAGCGCCATATTCAATGTTTGAGCCTGGTGCTCTAAACTAACATATATTATTGCGTATTTACTCGCTTGAAGCGCCATATTCAATGTTTGAGCCTGGTGCTCTAAACTAACATATATTATTGCGTATTTACTCGCTTGAAGCGCCATATTCAATGTTTGAGCCTGATGCTCTAAACTAACATATATTATTGCGTATTTACTCGCTTGAAGCGCCATATTCAATGTTTGAGCCTGGTGCTCTAAACTAACATATATTATTGCGTATTTACTCGCTTGAAGCGCCGTATTCAATGTTTGAGCCTGATGCTCTAAACTAACATATATTATTGCGTATTTACTCGCTTGAAGCGCCATATTCAATGTTTGAGCCTGGTGCTCTAAACTAACATATATTATTGCGTATTTACTCGCTTGAAGCGCCATATTCAATGTTTGAGCCTGGTGCTCTAAACTAACATATATTATTGCGTATCAGTTGTAATTTCTGGGTTGAGTTATGACATACAATTCTAAGATATTATAACTCAATAGGTTAAATTCCATTATTTTTCAAATTGATAGGGCATTTGACTTTGATTCCTACCATAAAATTGCATCAATGCCTTTGAATAATTTCAATTTGTTCATATTCATGTATATACCAATTAAATGGTACAAACACATGATATTTTTAGCAATTGTTTTAAAACACGAAACAAGGTAATGTAACCTTACCTGTAAATCCTCTCGTGGCAGTTATAACTGGAACCAAATTCCACACTCGCCAAAACTTATAAGGCGTATTTACATTTGCGTTCCTAGTTTCGATATGTGCACTTTGATAATGAAAACCTTTTCGGTTTATTCTGGCTCATACTAGGATCTATTTCATTTTGTGCTGGCTAAATCATTTTATGGGCGGGCTTAGGTAGTTCGTGTTCTTTCCAGATTCATATTTTGTGTGAATATATTACTTTAAATATTTTTTTTTAAAACTATTTATGAAATTCGAAGTTATATATAGATAAAAAATTTCGTTAAGATGTTAGCGGCTAATAATTAAATATCTTAGATTATTTTGCTGATCACATTGACCGTGCCGTTTCAAATTAAGGACAATATTGCCTGTCTGCCAAATATAGAATTCAATTTTCTATTTCATGTCTTCATTTTTCACAAACTTAATTTCTCATTAACATCACTCATAAATGCTGGAGGCGACTAAATGACGTTCTTGTTTAAGTTTAAACATTACATCATAATATGTTTAAAGGTTATATATGAAACGCGATCTAGATAAAATTGCTTAATCTAATTTGAATCATAATTTATTTTGTATCTTAACAATTGAGATTTAAAGTTAAAAAAAATGTCCTCAAAGCCCTCATTCACTGACTTACTGACTCATTCATCACTAATTCTCCAACTTCCCGTGTAGGTAGAAGCATGAAACTTTGGGAAGTTGTTGAGTTGCCTCTCGCAACGAAAAGTGGAGCAAAAGAATTTTAAAATTAACACTCATGGGGGCCGGGGCCCTAAAACTTTTTTTCCTAATATGGCCTATATAAAATTTGAAAATCACCAATTCTCCTTTTTCCCGAGTAGGCAGAAGCATGAAACTTTGGGAAGTTGTTGAGTACAAACCCGTGATGGTAACGGGCGAAAAAAAAATTAAATTATCACTTTCTGGGGGCCAGGGGCCCAAATGAAGTTTTTTCCTTTTATGAGCTATATAAAAACTGAAAATCACAAATTCTCATATTTCCCGTGTAGGTAGAAGCATGAAACACTGGGTAGTTCATAAGTACATTTCCACGATGGTAACAAGCGAAAAAAATATTTAAATTATACTTAATGGGGGCCGGGGGCCCAAATGTAGTTTTTATATATAAAAACTGACTCATCACTAATTCTCCAATTTCCCGTGTAGGTAGTAGCATGAAACTTTGGGAAGTTGTTGAGTAGCCTCTCGCAACGAAAATTGGCATAAAAGAATTTTAAATTTAACACTCATGGGGGCCAGGGGCCCAAAAACATTTTTTAAGGGCCAAAAATGTTTTTTTTTCTTCTATGGGCTATACAAACAGTTGAACATCACTAATTCTCCTATTTCCCGAGTAGGCAGAAGCATGAAACTTTGGGAAGTTGTTGAATACAATCCCGCGATTGTAACGAAAGAAAGAATATTTTCGAATAAACCTCATCATCACTGCAACTATAATCAAATATGATCAGCTTTATACTGCCGCTTCCATCCTCAAACTTCTCAAAGTCCACATTAAAAGTTGAAAATACGAGAAAATTCAGAAAATGTAAACCTTCGAATTAATTTCCTAACATTTTTTTGGCTATAATAACAGGTTCAAATAAGACCAGACAAAGTGTAATGTTTTTGCATTTTGTCAATAGAGTTTTTCTCGTCCTTGCTTTTCTTTAAAATAATTTTTTTTTAAAATAGTTTGTTTTTTGACAATATATTTTTGCAACCATTTTTCATAAACCGGACTATAGGTGAAGGTTATATTTAATTTAGGGTTGTAAACATGCTATTTTGTCCTTCCCAGTAAACACGGGCGTGTCCCCTCATCGTGTAGTTCCACATCGGGCACTGGTCCAGGGCGTCACCACTCACATACCACAGAGAAATAAGCCTCCATCAGAATTTGGGTTTAATATAGAAAATATTTCAACAAAGTAGTAAATGCACTTTATAGCAGGTCGGCCCTAACCAAATATCCTGGACAAAAAAGTGTGTGGTGTATAGCTTTCCGTTCTTTCTTTAAAAACTTTAAGTTATGATTTCTATAAAAGCAAAAATCATATAAAAATCGGTTTTTAAGATAATTACAAATTTAAAAGGGGTTATAAATGAGCTTCCCGAGTTTTGTACTCAACATTTTTTTTAAAAACCACGCTTTTGCGCTTAAAAGAAGAATAAGTAAAATGTAAAAAAAATAATTTTTTTTTAAAAAGGACACGCTTTTATTTACAAACATTTACAGGATGAAACGCGCTGATCTCCCCTGGCCTTGATGTAAACACGGGAATTTGGGCTGGAGTGAAACTAGTGAGCCGTGGAGGTCAACTCTAGCAGACGACTATACATTCTAAATATTTAAAAAATCTTTTTTTAAAAAGGACACGCTTTTAACATAATCACTACTTTTAGTTATGTCTCATTTATAAGGGATTTATAGTCAAAAACGTTGTTTTTACAGCTATTTTTTAAAACTTATAATAAAAACTCTTTAAAATTCACGTCTGAAGCCAACACATCTTTTTAAATCCCTTATATTAACTTCACCGGCGTCTCTGTCTCTCTCTTTCTCTGTCTGTCTTGGGCGGGCTGAAAATTAGAAGTAACAAATGACCCACTTCACATGATCCGATCGAGCTGAAATTTGGCAAACTGACACGTCTGACCTAACAATGCATCGTATCAAAATTTCAGATCGATCGAACGTACCGTAATTAAATTAATGCATTTTTAGTTTATCCTTATATGAGGTATGTAATTCAAATTCACGGTTTGTTATTGTTTTTTTTCCCACGTGAAATTTTGAGCTGACGCATTGAGGCGACCCAACGAAGCGTAGGGGCGCTTTTGTTTACATTTTACGTGTCACTCTGAGCTCGGTCAAGCGAATCAGTGACGAGACTTTTCCCCTCGCCCCCTCCCCCCCACCCCTCCCCCCCTAGGGTTATGAAGCAAACTTGAGTTAAGACAGATTCAGTATGTAAATGTTTGAAAATATCAATACTGTTAGTTATGTCTCATATATAAGGGATTTATAGTCAAAAACTTTGTTTTTAAGAATTTGTTTTTTTACCACTATTTTTTTTATACCAAACACCTCATAAGCGCCCGCCCAACGTTTTATACCACGGTGTTTTGTTCACGTGGTGAACTCATGGATGTCAACAAAGCAGACGGGTACCGATGCTTATATATAGACTATAGATAAACTAAAAATGCAATAATTTCAATACGGTACATTTGATCAATCTGAAATTTTGATACAATGCATTGTCATCCACGTTCTATATGTGGTATAAATTTGAGATCTCTATGACCATCAGAAGTAGTATAATTTTACGTTTCAAGTTTTGAAGGAAGGATGGATACAACATACAAACATTGTGACTTAAATAAAAGCATGTAAAATAAACATTTCTTATGATTTCATGTGAAATCCGTGAACATAGAAGCGTGGGGCGCTCATCACAACTCTATCATGTACAAGGCTGAGAAACATAAATTTAAATTTGAAAGAATTTTAATAAACATTAACATTTTCACAATTTTGATCATATACATGCTACTATCATATTAATTAGAAATATTTATCTATACGAAGTGGGTAGACACCGCGCAATGCGCGGCATCCACTGTAAAGCTTGGGTGTCGCGTAAACGTGACGTCACATTTTGCTCTTACTACTTTATAAGATTTTTAAAAATTCAAACTGTACATGAGCTTCTGTGGTCTCACGGTTAGGACAATAGATTCTTGAACTCTAGGTGTCAGGTGGAGGTTCGAGTTTCGTTTGAGTCTTTTTTTTTAAAGTTTGTAGTTTCAGTTTTAGGTTCTGGGTTAGGTTTAGTTGTCTAATTTGTAAATTAAATTAAATAGAAAAACCAACAAATATAATATAGCAACCAAAAATATGATTTATCGAGCGCACCGTTCTCTTTGCTTTTACCAAATTAATTTTAAAATCATAAATCTTTAAGCTATTAAGGTGGACTGGGTATACCAAAATAAACAGACTGTGTAATGCGTGTCATCCACCCAACTGAGTGGACACCACGCGTTACGCGGTGTCTACCATCGGCCTTATCTATATGCAAAAGAATAGCTGCAAAGAGAAATGTATTATCAGTCATTAACTATACCATAAGGGGAAAAAATTAAATGAAATCTTTAAAAAAAATACAGAAGAAAAGACATCAATTTATCGCGAATATTTTAAAAACTTTTGATACTATTTAATTTTACTTTTAACAGGTAAAGAAAACTAAACTCAAGTATCTTTTTTTAAAACACCATATATACCCAATTACTTAATTTGGTTTTTAAATCCTTCTGCGGAATTTTAGAAGTGTTCTTTTCATACAATTACAAAAATAATAAAATCCATTGGGGGTTCGCACAGAAATGTCTTTGTCTCTAAAATGAATGAGGTAAGTGACAGATTACTAGCTATATAGAAAATTACTATACATGTGGCACATCTTTGATTCACGTATAGTTGCAATAATTGTTATAATAGCCTGTGCTATGTACGAATAAGAATTAGGTCCGTAACTTGACCGTAATAATAGAAATTCCGATACATTTTTCTTTGCACTTTCTCAATTGGTGTCTACATTGTTTTGTTTTTCTTTTCATTGCTGTTTTTAAAAATATGTGTCGAAAGTTGTAACTTAAGACCACTTTCCCTTCTCAACGCTCACGGTCTTGTCCCCTGATAGCGTATAACCACATTGGGCACGTCTCCATGGCGTCTCCACCCACATAGCTATGCCTTGTTAAGCGAGCCTTTTTTAATAAATGAGTTTATAGTCTAAACTTTTGAACTCACCGACTTCAGCAGCTGTCTCTGAAGAACTAAAAAACTTTTTTTTTCTCACAATGTAGTAAATTTTAAGTGTAAGATTTTTTTTACCCAAATTAGTTGCACCTAAAGACTTATTCAAACGGAATACAATGTATGACAGTGAACTTTAAAGACTATGCATGTTTCGAATAGATACAATGAAGAATTTATAGTAAACAATGCACTTAAGGAAGCTTAATAACAAACAAATAAGCAATTTATGTATTTTGATAATTAATCATGAAAATCGTCGTCTCTGTTGGAAAAATAAAATGAAATTAATAATAATTATATGCGTCCCCAATTTCACATTATGGGAAGCTTATTGTGTAATAATCGATGTTGATTCCAGCAATACTTCGTTTACTAGATTTTAACAATCTTATCTGTCGTACAATTTGAGGTATTCACAGACGCGTTCTGGTATTAAACACCAGAAATCTCACTATCCATAAAAAAAATAAACCATTTCCAATCCTAAATAAGTTAACGTGGTGTCCTTGAGAAAGTTTTTATTATAATATGCTCCACTCTCTTTCTTAACATTCCAAATCAACTCTGTGCTCATTTACTTTCGGGGGGTGGGGAGTTATGCAAGGTTAACTTTAATAAGGAATTATCAGCATGTGCTGTAACTACTTACCATGGTTCACTGGCAAAATAAATCGGTTCAAATGTTCCCTCAAAGCATCGTGGTTCACGTGAATATAGTTCTCTATGTAAAAGCGAAAAATGACATGGCAATCAGAACTACTCTTGTTAATGTTTAATACGACTAACGTGTCCATTCAGTGGTTTGCGCTGACAGTGTTACGATAATACATATGTATACGTTATGTATTATCAGTTCCTGGTTTCTTGTTTTCGTTAGCATTTCTGGGGATTTTTTGGAAGTGTCTAAAATACGCTTTTTATTTATTTACTTTAAAAAAAATTTAAATACATTCTTAAAATATACTTTAAAACCGTAAATCGAACGCGTTTTGGTTAAAAATTATTCTGTTAAGTTCAATCCGAATTTTTTTTATTACTTTAAAAAAACTATTTACGATAAAGAATTATGATCTCTGTAGAAATAGATTTATGTTGTTATATATTCATTTTATACCAAAAATCGATTTAAGTAAATATTTTTCTTTAAAGATCTTTAAATACTGTTTTTAACATTCTAAATTCAAAAGTTGAGTTTAACTTATAAAATCTCAGAAGGAGTAAACTTCTAACTCAGTTTGGCTAGCTGATGTCATTTGGTTTGTGTCGTAGTAAAACGTGAATGTGTTTTATTTGTTTCCAGGATGGACGGCAGTATCGTAGCGTCTGGATGGTCATAGGAGAAGCATTTGCTTTTCATTTAAAATTTCCTGAATGTATATAGTTTCAATGTAATCTTGGAACTTTCGAAACCATCTCAACTGTTTATTTCCATATTTAATGGGTCATCAATGGCTTTCTGGGGAAGTTTAAACAATTTCTCATGAGTATTGACAAAAATTTATTCTTACTGCTTTATTACTTATGAATGATAGAGGTAACATTCCAAATTACCTTGATCATTAAATTAAATATGGAATACCTATTCCTTTCTGTTATTGAAATCGTTAAACTTAATTTGTTATTTATATATTTAAATATATATATATATATAAATCAACGCATACATAAAATCACGATATTGTGCTCGTCTTACTTTGACTAGCTAAAACATTAGTTGGTGTAATATTTAAAAACAATAATATAATTATTATATTCAAATAAATAAAATATATGAATATGATCAGAAAATGTTAATTAGCTATAATAATGTATCGTTGTACGCTGAAAAAATATGTTAACATTTTAAGGTTGGAAAAATGCGATACATTTGCTTACCTGAAACAGAGTCGCAAATTAGAAACATCTTTAAAGAAACATTATTCAAAGACACGCCATTAGAAGTATCTGATGGGGTAACATTTTCATTTAAACGGAATAAAAAATTAATAATTAACTATTATCCAGTTTAAATACTTATTAAATGCACTTATGCACTTTGAACTACAATAGTGACATTTTACTCAGGTTAAAAAGAATGTCATCTCGTACCTGAAACTAAATTTGTGAGTCATAACATAGAAACATCTAAAAAAGACACATTATTCAAAAAGTTCCCATTTTTATCATCTTATAATCTATATGAAAATACTATCGTGTGCGAATTTTAAAAACTTATGCGATGACAGTAATAAAATAATCATGTTCCTTTCAAAATGTTAACCCTTTATCAGGGATCTGTACATTATATTTTATTTATCATAACTGAATAATAAAAATTGTATATCGTATGAAGATATGGAGAAAAATATTTTTAATAAAACAAAGGTTTATTAGTTTTAAATATATATATATATATATATGTATACATTTCGTTAAAAATACACATGAATAATTCATAAAGTAAAACAACAGCATAATGAATCCTTATTACTTACTTAAAGAAGCATACACAATACTTTTAAAAATTTTAAAAGCATTATTATGTTGTTGCTTACTTTAAATCATATGGAATACGACAGCTAGGCCAAGATAACTTGTACATAAGTTTATATTGATCAAACGGGTCAAAGTTTCGTTATAACATAAACCATTTTGAAGTATAGTCAGTGGTGATTTCTTTGTAAATGTTTACAAGATTTCGATCTCTAGGTTGTTACCTTAAATAAAAAATTAGAATATTATAAATTCTAACGCTTGGGCTTGTCCTAAAAAGTGCCTTCAATAAAACAAACCGGGGATGACAAACACAATAATGTACGAGCTAGCAAGTCTTAAAAAAACGACGTGTTCCATTGCGATAAATGTATGTTACAATACAATTGTCTTCAAACATTACGAGACACCAGTAAATTATGTTCATTATGTTTAACTGTTTAACTGGTCTTTTAATGTCTTAAGGTGACTGAGGATCCAAGCAAAAAGTTAAATTTAAATTAGTCACGGGTTTTTTTATTTTTTTATTTTTTTTATTTTATTTTAAATCTGAAACGATTATTACTTCTTCTGTAAATTTGCTTTTTTATGAATAACTATTAACAAAATGAAGATAAATTCACTTAGTTACAAGACATTAATCTTATAAAAAAAATAATTGCAACGTTTTGAAATTGCTCGTCCCTCGAGAAGTAGCATCTACTTCCGTGATTTTGTTTTCATTTTGAATTTGATTGCTTTCATAACTTCGCTGACAAAGTTTAAAAACCCAAGTGTGGTATATTGTTTGAATTGAGGAAAGAATCAATGAGTCTTTATATTTGAATTTAAGACAAGTGATTGCAGCTAAATATAAATGCCAGGAATAAAATATGTAACAATTTGATTCGTTTCTTATTTGTTAAAGACGATCTTGAGAAATTTCATGTACATCATATAACTTTAAAAAAAATTTGATTCAACTAAAGAAGATTATGTATGGTAAAGAGAGAAACAGAAATGAAAAAAACATAATTTCTTAATTTTTACTCACGTCTAAAAAATACATTATCATCGTATAGCATTATTAAGCCTGCAAATCCTCTCCTCCTTTATTTACCCTAAAAGCACATTAAAAGCTTTGCATCCAAAATATAACATATTTAAATTAATATTGGATTTCTTTTCCCCAATAATTGGTTTAAACGTGTATAATATCTTTTAAATGCGCTCCTCGGCCGAACGTTTACTTTCCCGCGATGGATTCCTAAAAATTCTTTGAAACATCGACAAGGGCAGTAACTGTTGTAGTGGGCACGTGTGAACATTGATAAAACGCGTCAATATCTATAATTTCTTCGAATATTTTTACACTGGTCTCTGCCCGTGTTATTTCGTTACGTCCAATGTGCTGCAACACGCTAATTTTTTTGGAATTGCGCTAATTTCATTTCCTGATTTGTGATAAATTCAGCGGAAGATCTAGTCGTTAGCCTCAATCTTGATAGTTTGTAGTCTCAGCCAGTCGCGAAGGTGATGAAACATATCAATTTACCAAAATATCCACACAAAATGTTTTTTACTGCCACCAAAGGGATCATGAAGAAGTAAAATGTAGTGCAAACTAAATTATTAAGAATAAGACTACAGGATATAGAAACAATGATAAATTCAGTAAGAAATAAATACTTGGGACAGGCCAAAAAGTACCACTAAGAAAGCTCCTTATCCACTATGATGTGTGGAATATGAATTCTGTTTGCCCGGACATTGTTTGTTGTCTTGAAAACATCGGCCTTAAATTTTGATAATGTTTTGATTCTCATTTGAAAAGCGATAATCTTACTACAGTTATGCGATGACTGTATTCTTTGATAAGTCAAAGTAATTTGGTATTATACAAGGTTAATCGATTATATAAGATTATTTATGTTACATTGATATTGAATATATCATATTCGTTTATTCTTTTGATCAGTGACTCAACGTAAACAGCAAATCTTTTATTCACTTCTTTATTTGGTTTGTGAATAAAAATTGAAAATTTGTATTCTATTTTTTGTTGTTCATTAGTGAACAAACATTGTCAAAAGCATGTTGTATATATGCATCTTCTTTTGGTAATGGAACCAAAATGAACAATCATTATCGTCTTGTTGGCATTACAACATGGATTTTGTTGACATTGACGCCTATACATGTGTCAGGTTTCATACAAAATGATTCATGAGGATACTAAAAAAATAATTAGATTGTTATATAATCGTATTTCCCCAGCTGATTTCGAAATGGACATTGTAAATGTAAGATGATGAAATGTTTAAGTAATTTTGCCAATGACGCAAAGTGCATCAAAATTAGGGTTTTTAAGAAATGTGATAATAAATATTTTCCCACAACATTAACAAAACATGAAAAACTAAATGTATTAAGAATTAAAGGCAAATTATTTTACAAAGTAGATCATTTGTTCCTAAAAGACAACAATTTTTTTAAAAATATTTATTATGACAATCTGACATAAAATCTGTAGAAAAACTTTTTAAAGTGATTTAGTGAGTTATTTTCACCCTATCACAACATTTGAAGAACTTCACCTAAACGTTAATCTTCGCAGTTAACTTATTTCAATCATTGATCCAATCTTATTTGCTCTGTTTTCTCTTGATGTAACTAGGCTGCTCTGTTTCTGTAAATTCCAATTTAAATGTTCAATCAACAGATTAGTTGCTATAGATGAACATTTGTTGTGATGTTATTCCCAATGGCCACTCCCTTGTATACTGTTAGCATTCACTGCTACAATGATGCTTCCTCAAGTTGAATGTAGTTCCATGATGAAAATATGTCGTGTGTCATGCCAGGTGTGTCTGTTTAAAACTTGAAATGCAATAATGTGAAGGCTACACATGCCAAAAAGAAAAACACATGACACTAAAATATTACAAAAGTATGTTTAAAGTTAAAAAAAGTATATACAACTAACAAGAAGGAAAAACAAAAATTCAGATCGAGTAATAGCATCTAAGAACTTTGAAGTAGTAAAAATCTCGAAAACGTGAAATGTTAAAATTTCTATCCGACATTACGCTTAGCAATTCAGGTTAAGCCAGTATGGGATTTATAAATACACATTCCTTTTTTTTCATCTAGCAGAACATACCAGTTATTGCGTTCCCAATACTTTTTTTAAATATTACTACCTGGAATGTTTCGAATTAATACATTTCATTTGAGTTAAATATGCGTTCCGGTACTTTTTTAATAGAAAAAAAACCCACTGTAAATACGTATGAAAAGATTAACATTATGAAACAAATATACCAGTTCGTTTAAAAGGAGATAGAGATAATATCTTATATTTAACTTTTCATCTATTTCTTACGGTCGACACACAATTTCCCTGGATCCAACGTACCATTTAATCCACTCTGACATTTCTTTTACATTACTTTGAAGAGATTTCTCTTCGACGCCTGAGGTTATAGTCTTACTTACAAGATTATTTCTGAGTAACCGCATATTATTCAAATTGGTCTATGTGAATTTAAAAGGTTCCTTACATGTTAACACTATTCAATTAAACATTTAAGGTAATTTCTTAGTACTTTATTTATGGATTATACGAAAAACTTTCTTTACTTAACTCTATAATGTCAATTGACAAATAGAACAAATATATATAAATAAACGTTATAATATTTAAACATATATATGTTTAATATATATATATATATATATATATATATATATATATATATTGCTGAGCCTTCTCGTCCATGAGGGGCATCCACCGATCATTGTCGGCGTCTGCAATTCCACCAAGGGCATAGGACACCTAAGAGAGACCTCCAGGCATCTCTATCCTAGGCCAGCTTCTCCAGGATCTTCCATTCATGGCCAATTCTCTTGATGTCTTCCTCCAATTCAAGTGTTTCTTTGATGGCCTCTTTTCCGCTTACCCTGTGGGTTCCATTTCAGGGCTTGCCTTGTTGAATTAGAAGCAGGTTTTCTTACTGTATGACCAATCCAACTCCACCGCTTCTGAAGAATTTCTTCCTCAATGGGCTTCTGTTTTGTCCGCTGCTACAGTTCCTGTTTGCTGATTTTGTCCGGCCAGTGAATTCTTAGAATCCTTCTTAAACAATTGTTGATGAAGGACTGGATTCTGTTCAGGTTTAGAGCCGTTGTTCTCCATGGCTCGGCTCCATATAGCAGCGCAGGTTTCACCATAGCGTTAAAAATCCTTACTTT
Organism: Ampullaceana balthica; assembly: GCA_944989445.1. Taxonomy (NCBI): domain Eukaryota; kingdom Metazoa; phylum Mollusca; class Gastropoda; family Lymnaeidae; genus Ampullaceana; species Ampullaceana balthica. The sequence continues at coordinate 184,216 of CALYLW010000049.1, read as the reverse complement.
TAACTTGCTGCCTAATTTGTTGGAGACCCAAACATTCTTGAGTTACTGGAAGGCTGCTCTTGCTTTTCCGATCCTTATTTTGACGTCTGCATCTATACCACCTTATTTATCTACCACGCTGCCAAGGTAAACAAAAACTGTCCACCTCCTCAAGGGCTTCTCCTTCAAGCATGATGAGTGATGTACGTGTGGCATTAACCTTGAGGATTTTACTCTTCCCTTTGTGTATGTTGAGACCCATGCTAGCATAAGTGGCTGCGAGAATGTTTGTTTTCTCATTCATCTGTTGTTGGGTATGTGCAAGAAGGGCAAGATCGTCAGCAAAGTCAAGATAATCAAGTTGATCCCACAAGGTCCATTGGATGCCATTCCTTCTCTGCTGTGCAGATGTTTTCATCACCCAGTCAATGGCTAACAGGAACAGGAATGGTGACAGCAAGCAACCTTGTCTCACACCAGTCTCACCCGGAAAGCATCTATCACCTGCTGACCATGGACAACTCGGCAGTTTATCCCTTAGTACATGTTTCTGATTATATCCGTAATTTTCTGCGGCACCCCAAAATGCCTCAGCAATCTCCACAGGGTTTGCCTGTCCACACTGTCGAAGGCTTTTTCATAGTCAAATAAATGACATAGAGCGGCGAGTTCTACTCTAGTGATTGCTCTAGAATGATGCGCAATGTCGCTATCTGGTCAGTGCAGGATCTGTTGGTGCGAAAGCCAGCTTGTTGGTCCCGCAACAGAGGGTCTACAGCGTTTTTCATCCTATTAAGTAGTACACGGTTGAAAACCTTTCCTGTGATCGACAGCAGGTGATCCCTCTATAGTTCGAGCAGGAGCTTAAATCCCCCTTCTTTGGGATCTTGATAAGTTATCCCTCTTTCCAAATCTGAAGAAACTTTCACGTCTTCCCATATCTTCATAAACAGAGGGTGTAACATTTCCGCACTGGTTTCCAAGTCCGACATCAGTGCATCTGCTGGAATGCCATCAGTTCCTGCAGCCTTTCCATTTCTGAGGTTTTTAAGGGCCCTTGCTAATCTCTTCTTTGGTGGGAATACTGCAGTCAATTAGCAGGTCATTATCAGCTCGTTGGATATCTGGTTGATTCCTTGTTTCTGGTCTGTTTAAGAGCTCTTGAAAGGGCTCCTTCCATCTCCCTCTTTGTTGCTCTTCACTTGGTATTGTTTTTCCCATTTTATCCTTCACTGGCCTCTCTACATTGCGTCTTAATAATAACAAATAGTTTCCTCATGTTCCTCTGATAAACTGCATCTTCTGCTTCTTTAGCAAGTTTATCAACAAATTATTTCTGGCCGCTCTAGATGCTTTTCTTAACTTACTTATTTGCATCTGCACACTCTTTCTTTGACTTGTTTTTCTGTGCTGGTGTGCGGCTGTTGTTTTTTTCTTCGTTCTTTATTTTCCTTTTTTCTATTTTACTCAAAGTACCTGCTGTTATCCATTCTCTGTGTGCCTGTTTCCTGTTTTCTAGCACTTCTTGGCATCTTGACTGGACTGTTTCCTTCACGCTTTGCCACTTTACTTCGGTGGTCTCGTCTTCGAGTATTTCGTGAAGGGCTTGGAACTTATTGGATAGTGAGATCTTGAATTATTCTTCCTTTTTGGCTTGGTCCTGCGGGAGGGAGGTATTATAAAAGAACGTAGTTAAACTAGGACATTAAAATTAAATTAATGTTAGTAATGTATTCATCAGTCAAATGAGAAAAGTCATTGGTCTATGATGTCTTACAAAAAATTATCTATTTTTATCAATTGGATAATTCAATTGTCTGTCAGGAATATTACACAGAAAAAAAAATTCATTGGAATTTTTTTTTATTCGAAGCAAAGGAAATGAAACATAACATGTTTACATTACAATTGATAATAATATGATTATAATGTCATTTGTAATTTCATTTGATTAGTCTTTCGTTATTTTTTATAACGTAATTCTAATACCGTCTTCTCTTTAAAGTATGTATTAAAAAATCTTCACAATATTTATATATTGACTTTATATATGACTGGGTGATTTCCATTAGCTTTGTATAGGAACCCTGCCACAATATGTAAATCCTGTCAATAGTGGTGTGATTTGACCGCAGCTGCATGTTGCAGCTATTGGCCAAAGGTGACAACCATGAACGACACGAAACAAGAACATTCAGCTATGTATGATAATATATGTGTGAGCGTGTATATAATCCAACAATATATTAACGAAAGACATGAATTGTCCATGCGTTTGAATTAATTAATTACTATTGACAAATAACATCTCTTTGGACAAGACTGTTGCCGCACTAATACAATCTCACCTTTGCAGTCTCAGCAATGCTTTCAAACTACTACAGTCTCACCTTTGCAGTTTAATCCCTGCTTTCAAACTACTACAGTCTCACCTTTGCAGTTTAAACCCTGTTTTCTCACAAATACAGTCTCACTTTCACAGTCTCAGCATTACAATCTCACTACTACAGTCTACACTCTACTACTCTCATTTGAAAGAACTTTTTGTTTGACTTTGGAAATGTTTTCAAAAATATAACGGAACATACATTAAGCACAGGAACCTTACAGTTTATACAGACTAAGATAAAACTATCATTTCTCGTAATTAATAGACAAAAGTTACTCTCGACATCGTCATGGGAAATTCATGTCAAATATCATCGGGTCGTATTGGTGTGGAGCAAGCGCCCCCCGGGCACAGGTGTACCGTTGACACGTCATGATGACTACATAAAATAGGGTATAGGCACTCTTAGAAATAACTGGAATCCGCGGGTAGCCCATCTACGGTTCGTGGCAAGCTACGGGTGTTGGTTTCTACACTTTTAATCATTTCCCATTGTGTCCTTAAACAAAGACACACAGATCATGTATCGAACATAATTTTAAGCGTGTTAGAAAATATTAATATACAAAAATTCGAAAACGCTCTTAACAATTATTAACAGAAAAAAATTATAATTCAACTGAAATTGTAATCCATGTGCAATAGCACATCGTCATACAATTAAAGAAGTAAGTTACAACATATTTTGTAATTAATTTCTAGACCATGTTTCTGCACTAAAAATGTCTTTTAATTTAATGTGCTTTATTAGAAACACATAGTCTTTGTAAAAATAGCCTCCATATCAGCATTTTTTTTTATTTTTGGATATCAAATTACATTAAAACGTTAAAGGGTTGTGGTCTTTGTCACAAGAACATCATGTGATAAACAACTTACATACAAGTGTCACCAGAACAGCATTTGATAGACAACTTACATACAAGTGTCACCAGAACAGCATGTGATAGACAATTTACATACAGTGTCACCAGAACAGCATGTGATAGACAACTTACATACAAGTGTCACCAGAACAGCAAGTGATAGACAACTTACATACAAGTGTCACCAGAACAGCATTTGATAGACAACTTACATACAAGTGTCACCAGAACAGCATGTGATAGACAATTTACATACAGTGTCACCAGAACAGCATTTGATAGACAACTTACATACAAGTGTCACCAGAACAGCATGTGATAGACAATTTACATACAGTGTCACCAGAACAGCATGTGATAGACAACTTACATACAAGTGTCACCAGAACAGCAAGTGATAGACAACTTACATACAAGTTTCACCAGAATAGCATGTGATAGACAACTTACATACAAGTGTCACCAGAACAGCATGTGATATACAACTTACATACAAGTATCACCAGAACAGCATGTGATAGACAACTTACATACAAGTGTCACCAGACCAGCATGTGATAGACAACTTACAAACAAGTGTCACCAGAACAGCATGTGATAAACAACTTACATACAAGTGTCACCAGAACAGCATGTGATAGACAACTTACATACAACGGGTCACCAGAACAGCATGTGATAGACAACTTACATACAAGTATCACCAGAACAGCATGTGATAGACAACTTACATACAAGTATAACCAGAACAGCATGTGATAGACATCTTACATACAAGTGTCACCAGAACAGCATGTGATAGACAACTTACATACAAGTATCACCAGAACAGCATGTGATAGACAACTTACATACAAGTGTCACCAGAACAGCATGTGATAGATAACTTACATACAAGTGTCACCAGAACAGCATGTGATAAACAACTTACATACAAGTGTCACCAGAACAGCATGTGATAGACAACTTACATACAAGTGTCACAGAACAGCATTTGATAAACAACTTACATACAACGGGTCACCAGAACAGCATGTGATATACAACTTACATACAAGTATCACCAGAACAGCATGTAATAGACAATTTACATATAAGTGTCACCAGAACAGCATGTGATAGACAACTTACATAATAGTATCACCAGAACAGCATGTGATAGACAACTTACATACAAGTGTCACCAGAACAGCATGTGATAGACAACTTACATACAAGTGTCACCAGAACAGCATGTGATAGACAACTTACATACAAGTGTCACCAGAACAGCATTTGATAAACAACTTACATACAAGTGTCACCAGAACAGCATGTGATAGACAACTTACATACAAGTGTCACCAGAACAGCATTTGATAAACAACTTACATACAAGTGTCACCAGAACAGCATGTGATAAACAACTTACATACAAGTGTCACCAAAACAGCATGTGATAAACAACTTACATACAAGTATCACCAGAAAAGCATGTGCTAAAAAACTTACATACAAGTGTCACCAGACCAGCATGTGATAAACAACTTACATACAAGTGTCACCAGAATAGCATGTGATAGACAACTTACATACAACGGGTCACCAGAACAGCATGTGATATACAACTTACATACAAGTGTCACCAGAACAGCATGTGATAGACAACTTACATACAAGTGTCACCAGAACAGCATTTGATAAACAACTTACATACAAGTGTCACCAGAACAGCATGTGATAAACAACTTACATACAAGTGTCACCAGAACAGCATGTGATAAACAACTTACATACAAGTATCACCAGAAAAGCATGTGCTAAAAAACTTACATACAAGTGTCACCAGACCAGCATGTGATAAACAACTTACATACAAGTGTCACCAGAATAGCATGTGATAGACAACTTACATACAACGGGTCACCAGAACAGCATGTGATATACAACTTACATACAAGTGTCACCAGAACAGCATGTGATAAACAACTTACATACAAGTGTCACCAGAACAGCATGTGATAAAAAACTTACATACAAGTGTCACCAGAACAGCATGTGATAGACAACTTACATACAACTGGTCACCAGAACAGCATGTGATATACAACTTACATACAAGTGTCACCAGAACAGCATGTGATAAACAACTTACATACAAGTGTCACCAGAACAGCATGTGATAAACAACTTACATACAAGTATCACCAGAACAGCATGTGATAGACAATTTACATACAAGTGTCACCAGAACAGCATGTGATAGACAACTTACATAATAGTATCATCAGAACAGCATGTGATAGACAACTTACATAAAAGTGTCACCAGAACAGCATGTGATAGACAACTTACATACAAGTGTCACCAGAATAGCATTTGATAAACAACTTACATACAAGTGTCACCAGAACAGCATGTGATAGACAACTTACATACAAGTGTCACCAGAACAGCATGTGATAAACAACTTACATACAAGTATCACCAGAAAAGCATGTGCTAAAAAACTTACATACAAGTGTCACCAGACCAGCATGTGATAAACAACTTACATACAAGTGTCACCAGAATAGCATGTGATAGACAACTTACATACAACGGGTCACCAGAACAGCATGTGATATACAACTTACATACAAGTGTCACCAGAACAGCATGTGATAAACAACTTACATACAAGTGTCACCAGAACAGCATGTGATAAAAAACTTACATACAAGTGTCACCAGAACAGCATGTGATAGACAACTTACATACAACTGGTCACCAGAACAGCATGTGATATACAACTTACATACAAGTGTCACCAGAACAGCATGTGATAAACAACTTACATACAAGTGTCACCAGAACAGCATGTGATAAACAACTTACATACAAGTATCACCAGAACAGCATGTGATAGACAATTTACATACAAGTGTCACCAGAACAGCATGTGATAGACAACTTACATAATAGTATCATCAGAACAGCATGTGATAGACAACTTACATACAAGTGTCACCAGAACAGCATGTGATAGACAACTTACATACAAGTGTCACCAGAATAGCATTTGATAAACAACTTACATACAAGTGTCACCAGAACAGCATGTGATAGACAACTTACATACAAGTGTCACCAGAAAAGCATGTGATAAAAAACTTACATACAAGTGTCACCAGAACAGCATGTGATAAACAACTTACATACAATGACAATTTTTATTAAGCGAGGATTAAACTTTAACATTCCTCCTTTATTGGTGAGTAGTTATTTTGGTGAAAAAATAAATTTTTCTCGAAAAATAGACTTGGGTAATCTAACCCACTGTCATTTTCTTCGAACAACAAAGGGCACATCATAAGAACACTCACATCTACTGCTATTTTGAAATGTTATAAAATAGAAGGCGCTCTTAGAGCAGGAGCATTGGCTAAAAAAAGTGTATGCTTTCGAACACATTTTCAAAAGCATCCGAACAAATTGAACACACATTTGTTTCTTAAGGAGATTTTTAAGTGGAGCGGCAATGACTTAAAATATTTATATTTTTTAAAAAATATTTGTTTAAAGTCTCTCTTGTGCTAAAAATCATGACTTGTTTTTCAAGTGATAGAAGCAGACAACATTAAATTCCCTAAATTTTATCTTGAACAGGCTTCACGAGTCTTGTCCCACAAGATGACCTAAGTATTCTACAGCAGCTTGACATAATTCAAATTTACAAAGGGTTCAGTGACCCTAGCTTGTAACATTTTTTGGAGTTTAATTACTTTAGATGAGTATCAAAATGTTGTCTTTTATGATAATATATTCGATTTAGGCGTTTAAGTTGTCTAGGCTATTTTCTAATCGCTGGAAAGTAGCTAGTGCATCGTTCATGCCGAAGGGATTTAGAACGCACTACTAACGCCATCGTCAGTGCAATAATAAAGCAGAAATATATTTCGCTTTTTTTTCGGATAACAAAACTTGCAAGTTTCCAGAGACAGATTCTACCCTTTTGACAGACTTGGCATCTCAAATTCGATCTAATATATTATCAATGATTGTAATAGGAAATACAATTATTTAAGGGATAGCATTCACCTTCCCGACATTAGTCAAAATCTGAAGCTTTTATCAGGTTTTGGAACTACTAGACATGGACAACTCTATTTACAATAGATAGGTTCAATAATGCCATTGTCTAGCATGGATTTTATTTCTTAACAGATATTCTCAGGTTCTTTCCTGAGTAACCCAATAAGTATGTTATTTGACCGGAACTGTGTCGCCAACATAATGTACAACGCAGTAAGTTTTTGGTACATCTGGAAAAATAGGTTTAAGTTGAGTCATAATATTTTTTAACATCAGCCTTTTCTGATGATGTTAAATACCAGAGTTTGACATCGATGTTGGTCTTTTTTTCGGTTAAATTTATGAAATAATGGTGGCCAATCTTATCTGTAACGTTATCCATAATATCAATGACCTGTTCCTGTGTAGTGTTGGGTAACGAGGAAATTATGTCTGCAGTCATAATCGGCTTTCTTATTGCGTTACACCATCTTTGCATATATTATGTCAACATGACAATGTGACACAAATTTTTTACTTCCTTTTTCTCTTGAGGCAGAATTCCATAGTTTAAGTCACTGACTTTTGATTCGAATTCATACTGGCCAAAATATCGTGCATATAGTGTTTGCATTTATCGCAATTAGTGGACCAAAAGTAGCTTTCAGAATGTTCTGAGAGATACATTTAAAAGTCCTATGTGGTCGTCTGGGTTTCGTCAAAGATTCAGGACCTTATGCACTCCCTTGAACAAGATGGGCACAAGGGGGTCGGACAAAGTCATATATCCCCAGGATGTGTGGGGCAGCACCTCTATGGATCTAAGCGAGGTAGTTGGTGCCAAGCAAGGATATTTGCAGGGCGGCTCATTGTGATAAAAATAGTTTGGAGATCGGAGTGCGGGAGGAAATACACTCAGAAATGGCTATTCATTATAGTAACTTAGTTTCAGTAAATTATTGTTCTTTGCTGGAAATTTATCTTCTGTATTGTATTATTGACTTTCTTAGATTGTTTAATTACAAGAAGCACCCCCCCCCCGCCAGTTGAATTTTGCGAAATTTTACAATTTTTGAGATCAATAAATTGGGTTCAAACTAATAAAATAAATTTTATTTGATATCTGACTGTGTCAAAAAACCAAATGATGAGTTCTAAATTTATTTCCGTTTAAATATTTATAAATATTTTCAAACATAGTCTCATATTTTACTTAAATCTTTAAACAGATTTAGCATTACGATACTTCACATTTGTTTTGTTAACTGCGAATTATCACACTAGGCCGTTGTGTGTATCGAACAAATGAACTGCTGTCTACAAAGTCATTATTTGTACCTTTAAGTGTGTCGTTACCGGACATATTTCGAATAAAAAGTCTGAGGATGATTTTTCTGTCAATGTATGTCACAGAGCCTCTGCCGACTACTAAGTCATCGGTTGTGTCAATGTATCGTCACATGGCCTCTGCCGATTACTAAGTCATATGTTGTGTCCTTTAAGGAAATTTACAGAACTGTTTAAATATCCTAATTTCGTAAGAAGCAAGAACAAATATTCGATTAGTATTGGTGCATACAATTTGATACTGTTATTCCTAATAAACAGTTTTGCAATTATGTGAGCTTAAATATGACACGGCGGTCGAGCCGCATGCGCATTCAGTTGTTTATCGAGAGTCGTTATATCGAGTCTCTGTGAGGTTAGAGATTCTATTCAAACAAGCCCTGTGTTTAAACGAGTCTCTTTGAGGTCAGAGATTCTATTCAAACAAGCACTGTGTTTAAACGAGTCTCTGTGAGGTTGGACATTCGATTCAAACAAGCCTTGTGTTCAAAGAATAAAACAAACATATCTAACTTTAAATGAAAGAATTTCATTTAATGAATTTTGTAAAAAAATTTGAAAAGTATTTGCTAAAACACGTTTTAGATGTTATTAAAAAAAATTTAAATATCAATTTCTTTACAAGGTGTGAAATATTTCACAATTCCATTTTGAAAAGTCACAATGTAAGTTAAACAAATATCATTTTTATTAAAAGTGATAATTAAATAGAACTGCTTTTAATTCAAGATTTCCAATTTTTCTAATGAATATGTCTATTCAGAAACGATAAAGAGCTTTAAAACATTTTTGTTTGTTTCGTAAAATAGAGCATTACACTGTACACGCTGTTCAGTTTTTAAACCAAATTGAAGTTCTTAAAATTGTATGTGCAGGTATCTATAATTGATTCTTTAACGACAAAAGTCATTCACATTTGGTAAAGCTTTCGACCTGCCACAAAACGTCATTTCGTTTTAACTCAAACGTTAAACATGTCGATCGATCCCATAAATGAAGCATTGTTTCTTATTTCGAACAAATGTAAATTTTACTTTAAAATATTGACAATTAAATTTTTGGTAGGCAAATCTCCAAAGTTCCCCATCCTACGTTTTCAAACCTGACTCATTGACAGGAAAATAATGTCATTTAAAGAACATATTATTCAACAAAAAATATACTTATATAAGTATAAGTAGTAAAGTATAAGTTACTAAGATGTTTATGGTGTTTAGAACAAAGTTATAGTACCGACAGTTTCCATTTCCCATTGTTACCCAAATGACAAAATCGATGCTGTTTGTATTCTACGGCGTGAGCTGTAATACTTTTAAAATAATATATATATATATATATTACAAACGATTTATGTTCTGTTGTCATAAATAATAAAACCCAGGACGACACAATCCGTTTAAATAACAATTTGCTGAGCTTTTTTTCTGAGCTTGCGATCCCAGATACGGATATTATAGATTATCGTTCATATCTAAATTTCAAATTTTACTTGAATACAATACCAGGGTTTTTAGTCTTCAAATGATAACAATGGAAAATCTAAATAAAAAAACACAACAACGTTCAAGTATTTTCCTCTTGATTTATTCCACAGACTCTGGATGTTAAATAAATTTAAGCTTAATGAAAATAAAAAAATATTTCTCGCCTTTCATGGTTTAAATAAAATCATTTTAAATAGAAACTAAACAAAGAAAATACATTAACACCCTGATCTTTGACGAAAAATTATGGACATATTGTTAATAAAGAGACTTCAAAAGATCCCACAGTTCAGTTGTGACTCAAACTCATATTTCATTATGCATAATTGCAATTTAAACACAAAAAATCAAGAGAAATGTAAATGAAAATATTAGTGCCCAGTGATTTTGATAAATCCAGAAAACATAATTTATAGCATTAAGACTAGAAGTCCAAATAGCGTTAAAAGAAAAAGGTGATTTTTTTTTAAAACGCGTGTCCCAAGTCCTTGCATTCTCCCCCTATCTCAGCACTTTTCATCTAATTTTAATGTTGTTGTTGTTTTTTTAAACGATACTATAAAGAATTTTTTTGTATATATCTTGTATATCAATTAGTAGTCATTCTTGCCTTAAAATTAAAAAAAACGTATATATGATAGTTAACCGAAATACAACCTTTATTATATTTTTAACCTAAAGAAGTTGGACAAAATATTTTTAAAGTTATAATTTTTCATAATAGATGCATACAATTTAATGTAATAAATATTTTTATTAGAAGCAAAGTACCCGTTACGGGTCGGGTATATCCGAAGCGACCGTTTCGTCCCCCTCATTCTACTAGCAACGCCATTGAGCCGTGCCGGTTTAGGGCCAGGAGCGCAAGTACGAATTAGCAAAAGGCACCACGAAGAACGCAGCGAACGCCAGCTCTGAGGAAACCTTCCAGTGGGGGTTGCACCCTAGGTAGGTCATTGATGATCTCCCGCAAAGCGGCGGTCCTAACCATTATGACTCGTATGCTTTGCCGGGGTGGCGCCAAGGTGGTAGCGGGTCGTAGTAGGGAAATTCCACCCCTCCTTGTGAGGTCAAACTTAGTGGAGGGCATCTTCGACTTTCTGTCCTGGATGCCCAGGTGGCCGCTTTAGAAGCGACCGCTCCGGGGGGGGGGTTCCCAGCTGTCTGGTCCTATTCTGGGGGAGGGGGCCATATAGCTGGGAGGGTCTTCCAGGAAGACCCATGAAGAGCATTAGGCTTTAGGCTTCTGATTTTCTTCCACATGTAAGATCATTAGCAGCTAAAATTGTTATCAAGCATTACTCATAATCTAATAATTTAGTGGATTGTGACAGCTATGAAACATTTTCATTTGGCCTATATTTACAGTCAAAATGTATATTTAAAAAAAAGTTAATTTAAAACTGAAGAAAATATTATAGTTTTACATTATATTTATTCACAATCCTGATAATTATATTGAACTTAAATTTTTAAGTTTTCACTATTGAGATAATATTTTTTTTCCTTGAAATAGCAAACGTTTGTGTTGTCATTCTTTCAATTAAAAAATCTACAAAACCATATAGTTATGTAGTCATATTTACGCACAGGGGTTTTTGAAAGAACTTTAATTCTCCTAAAAATTAAGGCACCAAGATGAAAAAAACTAGTTTTCATCATTCGCACTGAAACTAACTAACACTTCGGATGTAAAACCGAATTTCTACAGCTTTAACCTGACAACTTTATAAGGTTGTTCCTTTAATGGACTATGTAGTTTAAAGTTTCGCAAATGTTTTGGTCAAGCTAAAGCTCGAATATCGTTCATCGAAGTATGGTTCCTTTGAACCTAAATTATCGATAAGTTCGTTTCAGACTTTTAATTTTAAATATATATATATATATATATATATATATATATATATATATATATAAATATATATATATATATATATATATATACTATATATATATATATATATATATAATAAATAAATTATGTAGCAATCACGATTAAAATGATTTGTTCTATTTGCGTCTTACTTCTATCATGTCATCTTTGATTTTATCTTGATGAAATTCCTTATTAACAGGGTTGACATAATTGTTAGCCTTAAATATTTAAAAAAAATAATGTTGACGTTACCAACCAATCTACGGAATTTAATTGACCCCTAATGCTTATGCATTACCACCAAGATTTTTTTTTCCTTTTTTCCCGTTATAAAAGCCTGGCAACTGTTGTTTTTTTTTAATTTATTTGGTTTTTCTTAAATTACCACACCTTTAAAAATGATAATTTAAAACGCTTTTAAGCTTATATTCTTTACAACTCATCTAAAGCTTTTCTTTGACTATAGTATCGCTTTTTAAGTAAAAGAAATGATTTTTTTTAGTATTGAAAAACATTATTGTTTAAATAGTAAAATATGATATTTAAATGGCCGTGACGGATCTAACATTAGTTCGTTTTATTATTATCTTATACTAGACACGTTCTAAAGCGAATAAAGTTGATCGTCACGTGTATTATTTTATTCGTGGTCATTATGAATGTTGTTGTGTTTTGCATAACATTGTTTTCTTATCAAGCTTAATTTATTTTTTTCAATATTAAAATGAACAACATGTAAACTCAAATATTTTCTTAAATATGTATTTCTAATTGAATATAAAATATCCTGAACTAATCTGTTTTTTTTTAAAATATTGTTTAGCCTACTTAATTTAAATATGAATATAATATTAAAAATATGTAATTATATTTGAATTTAATAACTGCATTAACCAAAGTACCCGTTGAGGGTTTGGTAAATCTAAGCGACCTTTTCGTCCAGCTCACTAGCTATTAGTGAGAGGTGCTGTCTAGGGCCAGGAGTGTCAGCACGGATTAACAATAAGTACCGCGAAGAACATAGCGGACGCCAGCTCTGAACAAACCTTCCGACAGGATAACACCGTTAGGTTGGTAACCCTGGTGATCCCCCTATCTGATAGTGACGGTCCAATGGTCAATAGACTCGTATGCTGAGCTAGGGTGGCGACAAGTTTGTAGCGGGTCGAAGTAGGTTTAATCAATCCCCTCTTTTGTGAGGTAAGTTTCGTGGAAATCACCTCCGACCGAGTTCCTGGGTGCCCAAGAGATCCACTCCAAAGGGACCACTTCTGGGAGGTCCCTTACCTGTTAGTTCATATACAGGGGACCACTCCTAGGATGTCCCCTAGATGTTAGTCCCTATTGGGGGGGGGGATATTTTGCAAGGATAATTTCTCGGGGAGTTTTAGGCTCGGGGCCAATGACGCCATTGGACATGTAAAAGTATGGGCGTTAACTTAAACCATAATAAACACAACAAATTGCTATACACCTTAAGGAAGGGGAGGGGCGGGGCCTGATAATTAGGAAATCTTAAGTCTGCTTTCAATAATGAAATCCGTGATTGGTGTCAATGCAATGAACAACTAGAAATTTTCCTTTAAATTTAGTATGACCTGATCGAGGGGGCAGTGTTTAAAATAAAACCAAATGTAGTTCAGTAGAATATCAAAAATTGTGTTTATTGCTTGTGAACATTACTATAGTTGATTATACTTTTTAAAAAAAATACAATTGTTTTGTTAAATTCTTATTATTCAATTTTGTTATATGGTGAAATATACTATTTAATAGAAATATTTTTATAAATCAGGTATATTAATCAATGCACCCACATACCCTTACAAAAGTATGCTCCGTCACACATAAATAATTTCAAAGAACAATCACACATACAGGCATAATCGCAGCTGGAGTTTATAAATATTTCATTTTTTATGTAAAGGGACACATCTTTCTTTGCAAATGAGCCTACGGCACATGTTAAATTTAGGTCGTGAGTCTGTTTTGATTGTTAATTTTTGTGTAGGTAAAGTTAACACACCGTATACTTATAAATCAAAACTTGGATTAATGCCAATTTCGCTCACACCTTTTCCTATCTTTATTTATAGGGATTTAGATCGCGTATAAACGTTTTGGAATCACTGTTCAATCAGTCACAAATTTGGCCTCCTCCAATTCAATTATCTTGAAAAATTATTTAATGATAACATGAATGAAGACATTAAAATGTGTAATCTTACTGCAATTCTGTGTTAGTGCATTGTTCGTATAAAACTCGATGAAACTGATATTTACCCTTAAGCTTTTGGTTTCAAAGATATTGTTTTCACTATTATTTAATGTGGTATTAAAATCATCGTTTAAGGCCATTGCCCATTTTGGGCGATTGTGCTCAGGAGCAGTACATTTATCTGCGTCTTTCAAAGATAAATGACTCGTTTCGTTTCTTGTTTGAGTAATTAAGTATCGAAATTTGTTTCCTGCTTTAAATTCTTGGATAATAACGACTAATTCAATGTCTTGACATGGAAAGGATTATCGTACCCCATTCGTTCTATTAAGTCGCAATAAAATAATCGACATTGCCTTGATACTACCGCTAACGGGAATTTCCTTTTTTGATGATTTGTCTATGTTGAGGAAGTATTACCGAAATATAGGAAGGATCCTTGGATAGCACGTATATATCTCGTAGAACTTATCTCGTGTCTGCTATTCTAGGTTAAAAGATAATGAATAAAACTCTAATGAACTTCAAAAACATTCAGTAAATGTCATGTTCGAAACTTATAACTAATTTTTGTTTAATCAGCAAAGCTTTCACCAAATATATTTCACGTTTTCTTGAGCCAGACGACACATAATAATTTTTCATTAATGGCCAAAATTTCGTCCAGAAAAGTTCGATTTAAAACATAATATTGAAAAGAGTTTAAACACAAATTCCACTGACACCGTATCGATTCGTTAGTTGTTAAGGATCAAACCCACCATATGAATTTAGGCAACAAACGGACGACTTAGTTTACATATATACCGTATTTTGTCCCCATCAATTAAATCTCATTCTCTGATTAAATCTAATTTTTTTATAATTTTTTGAGTATGAATAGGTTTTCAAAATAATTAAACCGAATATTACCAAACTGTGGAGAGAAGTATTTGAGTAATGCAATTATTTTATTCATATATTGATATATTCTCTTCGGATTTTTTAACAGTTGTCTTGAATATTACAATTATGTAATGCCTAATTGTAAGAAACGTAAGAATTCTTTGTTATTTCAAGGCAAATCCATTCTTTAACCTCAAACTGGTAGTCAAAACTCTTGTTTTCTTTAAATTTTAAACCGATTTGAAAGAAGAAAGAAAGAAAAAAAAAGAAAAAAAAAGGTTTTATTTAATAAAAACACACAGACACGTAAATCTTTAAATGAATTTTTAAAAGAAATAAATCTTAAATATAATATAAAATAAAAAGTATCAGCATTGCCGAGGGTAAACGAACGAACGATAAGATGTCTTGAAAGTCTAAAGTTGATGTTTTTCTCCCACTTAAGACCTATAGCCTCCTAAGTCCAAAAATAAAATATTGTTTTTCGTTGGCAAAAAATGTAAACTTTTGAAGGCTAAAATGACATATTGCCCTTGGACGCGTACTTGTTAATGAGTCTTACCATCGCCCCGGCAGCTTGAGACGCGTGCTTCTTTATGCGTCTTACCATCGCTCGAGCAGCATGATGCGCGTTATCTTGTTGCGTATAAATCAACGTAAACTTAATATCGTCTTGTAACATTAACATTGACCACTATTTTTGTCTATATTAATAGGCAATACTCGTTTCATTTGTTCATATTCATCGTAAATCTTCGGTCATCTTTATCGTTACATAAAAAAATAGTCTTTATGACATCATCTGAAATGATGTACAAATAGGTAACGGTATGTTTTTAACGATGTTAACCGCGTCTCCACTTTTCAGATATGCGACAAACGTGTAACAGACTTGTTTTGTGCATACTAGTAACTTACATGCAGCGTGTTGTCTTTTAAAATGTGTTTAACCCCTCCCCCCTCCTTTTTTCGGAGTTGTGTTTGTTACAAGTGAACATTGACGTAGTTATTGACGTAGTTA
>CALYLW010000049.1:0-168000 GCA_944989445.1 Ampullaceana balthica | reverse complement strand
TTTACGTACTTATTGGTGTAGTTATTGACATAGCTATTAACGCGTCTATTGGTGTGCTGCATACTTGGAATACTTCAAACTATAAACTCTCTTCTTTGCTATATAAGCTCACACTACTCTCTTCTTACTATTACGTTCATTGACTCTTTGGATTTCACCGCAGCTAAGTTTTTATTTTATTTATTTATATTCGTTTTATCTGTGTACTGTTTGTTCGTTGAGGAAGGCTCTTTGCTGAAACGTTCGCTGATTTGTTACGTCCTGTCAGGGTAACTCATACCCTGTTTAAAATTGTTCGATTTACTAAACTATAAACGGTGTTTTATATTAAAATATCGATTCATTTCTGTGAAGCGCATCTAAGTCCCAGAAATATAGTCGTCTGATAAAGATGACCATCGGTTTCCGATTAAACGAAGTCAAGTAAGACATAAACATAAGCATATTTGACTTCCAGACAGAAGTCTACGTTCTAAGCTAAGTAAATAACCATCGATCAGCCTGCGTTCTTTTCATTATAATACGGGGATTTATAATTGTTACCCCTGCAACATTGCTTTGTCCCCTTGATAACCGACCAGCCGTAAAGTTAGTTTAGAATGTCGGGTTAAGATGGCATTCTTATCTCTAGGAACGAATTTTTTCTCTGATATTATACATGGCTTTTTCCAATATAATATAAGTTTCATTTAAATCTACCTCTTGGTTAGTGCATTATGATATCGTAATCTCTTAACTTAAAAAAAAATCAGTAGAAATGATAAATGTAAACAATGTTTATCTAATTTTAAAGACAACCCTTATCTTAAACAAGTTTTTTTTCCATTAAACAATTTTTTTGAATATGATGATTCAATTAACAAAAAATAAATAAATATCGTCAAGAAACGCTTACGTATTTCAGTATAAGACTAAATTTCAAAAAGTGTGGTAAATATCAACTATTCAGTATGGTTGAAGCTGATAAGAAGTGTGGTAAATATCAACTATTCAGTATGGTTAAAGCTGATAAGAAGTGTGGTAAATATCAACTATTCAGTATGGTTAAAGCTGATAAGAAGTGTGGTAAATATCAACTATTCAGTATGGTTATAGCTGATAAGAAGTGTGGTAAATATCAACTATTCAGTATGGTTAAAGCTGATAAGAAGTGTGGTAAATATCAACTATTCAGTATGGTTAAAGCTGATAAGAAGTGTGGTAAATATCAACTATTCAGTATGGTTGAAGCTGATAAGAAGTGTGGTAAATATCAACTATTCAGTATGGTTAAAGCTGATAAGAAGTGTGGTAAATTTCAACTATTCAGTATGGTTAAAGCTGTAAGAAGTGTGGTAAATATCAACTATTCAGTATGGTTAAAGCTGATAAGAAGTGTGGTAAATTTCAACTATTCAGTATGGTTAAAGCTGATAAGAAGTGTGGTAAATTTCAACTATTCAGTATGGTTAAAGCTGATAAGAAGTGTGGTAAATATCAACTATTCAGTATGGTTGAAGCTGATAAGAAGTGTGGTAAATTTCAACTATTCAGTATGGTTAAAGCTGATAAGAAGTGTGGTAAATTTCAACTATTCAGTATGGTTAAAGCTGATAAGAAGTGTGGTAAATATCAACTATTCAGTATGGTTAAAGCTGATAAGAAGTGTGGTAAATATCAACTATTCAGTATGGTTGAAGCTGATAAGAAGTGTGGTAAATATCAACTATTCAGTATGGTTAAAGCTGATAAGAAGTGTGGTAAATATCAACTATTCAGTATGGTTAAAGCTGATAAGAAGTGTGGTAAATTTCAACTATTCAGTATGGTTAAAGCTGATAAGAAGTGTGGTAAATATCAAACTATTCAGTATGGTTAAAGCTGATAAGAAGTGTGGTAAATTTCAACTATTCAGTATGGTTAAAGCTGATAAGAAGTGTGGTAAATGTCAACTATTCAGTATGGTTAAAGCTGATAAGAAGTGTGGTAAATTTCAACTATTCAGTATGGTTAAAGCTGATAAGAAGTGTGGTAAATTTCAACTATTCAGTATGGTTAAAGCTGATAAGAAGTGTGGTAAATATCAACTATTCAGTATGGTTGAAGCTGATAAGAAGTGTGGGTAAATTTCAACTATTCAGTATGGTTAAAGCTGATAAGAAGTGTGGTAAATTTCAACTATTCAGTATGGTTAAAGCTGATAAGAAGTGTGGTAAATATCAACTATTCAGTATGGTTAAAGCTGATAAGAAGTGTGGTAAATATCAACTATTCAGTATGGTTGAAGCTGATAAGAAGTGTGGTAAATATCAACTATTCAGTATGGTTAAAGCTGATAAGAAGTGTGGTAAATATCAACTATTCAGTATGGTTAAAGTTGATAAGAAGTGTGGTAAATTTCAACTATTCAGTATGGTTAAAGCTGATAAGAAGTGTGGTAAATATCAACTATTCAGTATGGTAAAAGCTGACAATTTTTGTTGAAAACGACCTTTTGGGTTATGAAAACATTAATCGATTCGGGTTATAATGCCTGCTTTTTTAATTTTCTTTTTATAATTTTTAAAACTATTTATACTTTTAAAAAAAAATAATTACTCAATAAACGTATATAAACGTTAAAAAGTATTTCATTTTGAAAATTATCATAAATTTCGTTATAATAATCATCACCCGGGGATTTTGATAACTTAATCCTACATATAGTCTGGGGCCGTCCATAAATGACGTCACGCGATTTTGGCCGATTTTTTACCCCCTCCCCCCCTCGTCACGCGTCGTCACAAAAACTTAGACTCCCCCTCTAAAAATACGTCACAAATCTTTGGCCAAAAAAAAAGAATTAAACAAAAAAAATATTATTTTCTATTTGAAAATAAGTATGTTTCAAATCACTTTTATTGTCATTTAATTATTTATTATTTATTTAGTGGAGATCTACATTGTAATATCGTAACTCGCGTGAAGCATTTTTGTAAATCGTTTAACCGGCCTTCAGAAAACTAACTGTGTTAACATCCTTAGATTATGTTTTATTTTAATGCATACAAATTAAACATTGACTATTAATCATCACGTTTAACGTCTTTGTTTAGAAAAAAAAATATTTAAAAATAACATTTTTAAAATTCATTTTTTAAAAATCCCTCAATTGACTGACGGGCATCCCTTAAGAAGGTAAATGCATAAAATAAAAACAGGGTATTAGTAGGCCTGACAGGACGTAACACAACAGCGAACGTTTCGGCAAAGAGCCTTCTTCAACGGACAAATAGTACACAAATGAAACGAATAAAACGAAATAATAGAAAAAAACACTTAGCTGCGGTGAAATCCAAGTAGTCCAGTAAAGATAAAGCAAGGAGAGAAAAGTAAGAGCTTAAATAGGAAAGGAAAGGGTGGGTGTGGCCAATCAATCAGCTTGTCAGTGCGAACACAACGTTGATCCCATGTGGTGTAAGAGTCCCATATTCATGGATTAGTCTATTCTCCAGACTGACCCGGCCGGGTGTGTTTGTACAAGAAACCAAGGCGGTGACAGACATGTCATCGACGCCCATGTGGTCCCGTCCATTGAAGTGTCGGGAGACAGGACACTGTTTGTCTTGTTTAATGGCCCGTACATGTTCCGCGATACGGCAAGAGAATAACCTCCCCGTTTCACCAATGTACTTCAAAGGACAGCGCTTACACACAATGGTGTAGACCACATTGCGGCTAGTACAAAGATAGCCATTCCTAATCTTGAATGTCCCCTTAGGGAAGACAATCTGGTCCGTCTGGGTAACAAAGGGACATGTCTTGCAGCGATTACGACCACATGGCTTAGTGCCCAGATGGGAGGACGGAATAAGCAGACGGCTACGAACCAATAGGTCTCGCAGATTTTTGTCCCTCCTGAATACAATGAGGGGTGGGGTGGAAAATATGTTGTTTGTCTCAGGGTCCGCGAGGAGGATGGTGCGATTTTTCACAAATATTTCCTTTGCTCTGATGTTGTGGGGATGGTATGTGAGCACCAATTTGCTCCTTTCATTACTATCACTGGAGCGTGATACAAAGGCGTCGGCACGAGTGAAGTTTTTAACTCGCTGAAGTGCAGATTGAAGTATAGCTTCAGGGTAAGACCTTTGTCTAAAAAACTCCACCATTTCCAACGCCTTTTCCAAAAAGTCCTCATTAGATTGACACAGCCTACGGAGGCGAAGGAGTTGTGAAAATGGAATAGAATCCTTACAGGATTTGGGATGAGACGAGGGATAGAGTAGGTAAGAGTGACTGTCCGTAGGTTTGAAGTAGGCCGAAGTGAGGAGGTGGCTCTTCTGGAGAGTTACAGTAATGTCCAGGAAATTAACCGATAGTTCGGAAATCGTGTGAGTGAACTTAATGGAGGGGTGAAAAGAATCAACAAAGCTGATGAACGTGTCAAGTTCACTCCTCTCCATATGAGTGACCCCAATGCCATCATCAATGTATCTTTTATAAAATTCGGGGAGGCGACCAGTGTATTCTTGTTCCACTCTGTGCTCGAAATGGCCCATGAACAAGCATGCATCCCTTAAGAAAGAGGTCGGCGAACAGAGGTAAATAACCTCATCTGGGGTCAAAAAGGGAATTCTTAGGGGTAATGCATNACTCATTTGGGACACAATAACATCCACTACAATCCACTAGATATATTAAAATACGTCATGTGTACGTGTACCCTTGGAACATATGCCCATTATTGAACCGGTTCCTTCCAGAAAATGCATTTTTTAAAAATTTGACAACTATGTAGATTTCTTAACTACGTACTATACGAAGACACCTAAATCCACCCTACTTTCATTTATATTGACACGAGTGACAATAATCTTAATCCACATGACTTGACTGTATTAAGTGTCCTTTCTGTGATATTTAAAATTAATGCCTTAAAAACTGAGCTAAGAAGAAAAGTTGTTTTGTGCGCCTCTGGAATTGCGATGTCAAGAATTTGATGCATTCAATAAAGTTTAATGAATACTTGACTAATTTTAAATGGGCTCATTTATCATTATATCTAGAATGGCCAGGGGCGTTTGACCAAAAACCAATCGAACAATTATAGCAAACTTAAAACGTTTTTAATTTTATCAAATAGATTCCCTCCCCCCTCCTCTTTTAAAGAAAAAGGATATTCCGTGTCGTTTTGACTTAAAATATCTACACATAATCCTATTCAGATCATTTTTAGACACTTGCCATGCTTGTAAAACTCACCATTTGCATTTTTGGGGAAGGGGGGGGGGCTAACGACGCTCCCCCAAATCCCCGAGTCATGTGAGCAGGACCTAGAGTCTGGGGGTTGGGGGGGGGGTAACGCACACATAAACTTGTATATTTTGGCCAAAAAAAATCGACGACTCCTGCCATGAGAGAACCAAACGGAGCTGCGGTTACATCACAAATGCTTTGATGTCAACATCAAACGACGTAGTGTAACAACTTCATATGTTATCTTGTGGATTTTCGAACTTAAGGATTATAATTAGATTTAATTTTTCGTGTCTTGATAGCTTACGCCAACCAGCGTCTGACGGCCTACCGACCGGCACATTGAGAAGCACTGATTTTATAAATTAAAAAAAAATAAAATTTAAAAAAAAATTAAAATTGTAAGCGACCAAATATTTCAGTGGAAGTTTTATTTAAAGTTACCCTTTTGATGTGACGTCACATTTCTTCAACCCCCCTCCCTCCCCCTCGTCACGCATGGTCACAAAAGTGTGACCCCTCCCCCCTAGGTGCGTGACGTCATTTATGGACGGCCCTGCCCCTCTATCATTATTTTCTGGATTTTTAAATTCATTTTCATGCTCTCATAGAAAATCTTTATTAAAGAAAAATATAACAAATCTTCAAATTAAATATTTTCTGAAAGAAAATCCTTTGTCAATTAAAACATTTTTTTTTATATATTTTTTTCTCCTTCAACATTTGGAGTTTTAAATAAATTAAATTATACATACAATTATCTTTACAAAAACTTAACTTCTTTCTTGGCATCATCATGATTTTTATGACGTTCATTTCTAATATGCCATTCATTAATAGCAAAGTTTATAGCCCACACACTCCACAACACATGCATAAATAAAAACAATACTAAAGAAATAATAATACATTTTACGAGTTAAAGGCATTCAAATTGCATCAAATAAATTCCATGCCACTTAAATATTATGACACGCATTCTAATGGAGTGGTATTTATAAAAAAAAATTATTTTAGACTTCTTAGAGTTTATTTAAGTCGCCAAAACATTATCCGCTAGGTTGTATGTCAAAATATAATTGGTTTTCGTTGTCGATATGTGAACATTAATGAAGATGTCGTTTGTGGAACTCTGGGTTCGCTATATATACCCAGATGTCTTTTCGTTATACTGTCGTATGGAATTATAACACTATGTGTCGCTCGTGATTCTCAGTGGTGCTAGTTAATGTAACTGCCTTTCATCTTTGACTGGTATCAAAACCGTAAAAAATAAAGTTTTTGACTATAAATTCGTTATATACGAGACATAACTAAAAGAACGTTCATTATATTACGACAATCCAAAAATCAAAAAATTGTATTTATATCCCGTAAAACATGTTTAATAAAATGCGCGACGATCGAAAATATATTTTTAAAAAGTATCGTCAATATAATACGCACCGAATCGCGCAACATTCAAGTAATAAAAAGGTCGTTCAATGTAATACGCACCGCGACATTCTTATCTCAAAAATTAATATGCTACATAGAGATAAATAAAGATAATCTAAAACTTCAATAATTTAATTACAGTACATTCGATCGATCTGAAATTATGATACATCATTTTTTATTATGGGCACGAGTCTGCCTGCAAAATGTCAGCTCCCTAGCTTACAAGGAAGTGGGTAAAAATCGATCCAAAGTTTTTTCGGCAAACAAACAATCAAGGCCTCAAGCAGACACCACGAGTTAGTATAAAGGATTTAAAAATGCGCTTCTCTGTGCATCGAAAACAACAACAATTTAGTTTGAAACAATGAAATGATAAAATGCTCTTTGTGCAGCGAAGATATTTAAAGGTGTGTTTAAAAATTTTGCCAGTTAATTGTCACAAAGATTGACGTTATTCCTGAGATGATAAATTTACTTCTCAGCTCCTCCTGTTGCGTCTCGTATGCTGACCAGTCAAAGTGACCTATAAAGGGAATTCGACACAAAATAATGTTTACCAACCTTTTTGGGTGCAAATTGTTATTTCTACTTTTATTTTTAATACATTCAAATTACCATGAAGTGATATATCCCACTTATTTAAAACTAATATGTTTATTTGATAAATTGATAAATTCTGACTCTCATAATCTGAAGCAATCTAACCTGAAGAGGTAATCATTATCATAGTGTATGCGTTAATTAAAAAACAATGGCGATTAACTCAAAAACACTTATTATTATCATCGGGTGCATTTTAATCAATCAAATGTCCATTAACAAAAGCAATTAACAGTAAAAATTCAAAACCCAAAATTTGTTTTTGTCAATTAAAAAATGACTCAAAGGAGCAACACTTATGTTAGCGACGAAGCAATCGTTTTTCAATCCAGATGCCTACTAAAACAATATTTGTTGTTTAAGTCAAATCGTATAAAATCAAAGATCGAGTCTGAGTCTAAAAGTTAAAAATGAATTTTCATATCAACAAACCTTTAAGGTCTTATAAAAAAAAATATAAAAAATTATTTTAAAAAATTACTGCGGTGTAATCGGTATGGTCTTTCTTATATGAACCTATGACATTTCAAATCAAACCCGTCCTATTTACGCTTAATAGGACTTGAAAAAATTGTTGATGCTATGTTCCTATCTTATAACTTATAACATGGCTGGCCTTCAAATTGTGTTCACAGAAATACTTTTCCTTATTTTTGTGTTGTTATTACAATGTAAATATTTCGTTCGTCTTAGTTCTCTTTGCAAGCCGTTGCATTTCATGAGAATTAAATACTTAACGTTTGAACCTCATTACGAATGATTCCATTGGAATTGTTATTTCAACTTTAAAACATGTAGCCCAGAATTAATAAAAGAATAACTATAGAACTAATCAAAAAGTAAGTCGAAACTAAAAACTAGTAAATATGGATCGCACTTTCAATTTACATCGTGTACCGTTGACAAGGATGAATGAATTCTTGAGTGACATTTATTTAATTTTAAAAAGTGACCAATGACCAGGCTCCTGATTTCTAATGCCACGAGCGCTCTTTATTGATTGTATTACCTTTGTAAAATCCTAGCAGTGAATTTTTTAAATAATTATTTTTGCAATATACTGTACTCCTTACTTACATATGCTATATATGTTATGGAACTACACCGAACTTAATGTATCTCGATATCTGGTAAAAATAAATATATATAAAATAAATTATTTTTAAAAAAATTAAAATATCAATTATCACATTCTTCTTCTTCTTAGACTTGAAATTTTCTCACTACCAAAAAATTAAATTTAATCTTGATCGCTATCATTCAAAGTAGATTTAAAAGAAAATGTAGTTTGATTCTTAGCACTTAAATATTGGCCTTCTTAAAGTTTCTACAAATATTATGAAGTACCTAAAATGCTTTGATTTTCAAAACCATTATTTTGTGCTGAGCTGAACTTTCTGTCGCCAATAAATCGGCCCTGTCTAGCTGCGGCACGCTAGTGATCGGGTGATGAACTGCAGAATTTCTTTGCCGCCACGTTCATACAGTTCCACCTTTACGAAAGGGTTTTAAGCCCCCCCCCCTCCCAGCAAGCCTAACGTTTGTCATGAAGTGCACCAAGTAATCCTTTTCCGTTTTGACTTGGAATGTTTTCTGCCCCCCCCCCAATAAAGCGGTATTTAAGTCAACGCAGCGTCCGTTTAATTTTAAGGGTTACAAAACCCCCATCAATGGCTCAAGTAGTAAGGCAAGATATCGGCCCAAAAAATAAGTTTTAAACTAACACGAATGACTAAATTTTTTATACGTTGTATCCTCAGAGGGAACAGTTTAAATGGCAAGAACCATTGAAATGTCGAAACATAATATTCAATGCATTGAATAACTTTCGTTACCTGCTAAGTTTACAGAATGAAATGTAGTAGTGCACATGTATGCGAGTGCAAAATAAACAAATCAGATAAAAATATTGTAAAGTTTCTTTTTTCACACAGCAAATTAGTAATTTTTTTTTCAATGACATGCTAACTTTTTAGCGTCTTTTAAATAAATAGTTCGAAAACAAACCTCAGTATAAAATTGGAAAATACGACAACTACGAATATAATAGTATTAATGTGTACATGTTTATTCTGTTCATTCCGAGGTACACGAGGATGAATGATACGCATACGAATAAAACATAGTCAATGCCTCTCTTAATGGTTAAGGGTGTTTATATTAAGTATAAAGAGACAGAAGTGGGAGGGTTTTTTGATAGGTACTTTTTTAAATAAAAATAAATAGCTAAATAAATATAAATAAATAAATATATTAAATGTTTGTTATTTAAAGCATTTTAGTAAAATGAGTTTCTCCTCTTGAAGTGCCTGTTATAGTTACGAATTTTGTAAAATTAAGAGATAACTTGTGCAAAATTTTGACATGTGGTAAGATAGATAACATAATACGCAATCGTAGTCGTAGCAAACGGGTATATGATTTGGAACTACCCCGAATGTAATATATCTCTATATCTTGTAAAAAATAAATATACAAAAAATAATTTTTTTAAAAGATGGGAATAGCACTAATGCTATTCTACCTTTTCTAATACTTAAAATGTTCTCAATAGGAATGAATTATATTTAATCTTCAACTGTATCATTCAAATTACATTTAAAATAACATGTAGCTTGATTCGTAACGTTTAAATATGGTCATTTTAAAAGTTTATACAAATATTATGAAGTATCTAATTTACTTTAATTTTCATAACAATCCGTTTTTGTTTGTTGTTTTCTTTATGCTTGTGTGAGTGTGTGTGTGTGTTTAGTTGATATTCTATAAAAATGTATTTTCAAAGATGTAACTTGTGTTTAAACACTTTTTAACGTAAAGACGTATGTAATAAATGTCTTTAAACGGATCATTTCTTTAAAGTCAACTTAATAATATGAGATCGGTATCCTACCAATCCACTTCTTGTAGCTATGAAAATAACGTTTCAGTAAGAACAATTATAGCCCTAGCGATAAGATTTTTGACACCTCAATCAACCGCCTGGCGCTAGGGGTTTAATTACATGACATTCTTTTTTGGGGTCGAACTTACGCTCTTTGGACCCAGCACATTGTTTCACTGGCAAGCCCCATCAAGCAGGCCGTGAAGATGATTTTAAAAAACTGTTAGAACTGCATTAAAAAAAAATCCCGACACGTGTGAGTCATTACTCTAACAGATGCACCTCAGAGTTGCCACATATATGACCGCCGTTATCACTTAACGTGTCAAATCTATAGACATAAGGGTCAATGTTCAGCACTAATCAAGGAAAATGATTGTCTGATCGCTACGCTTTGATTCCACCAGGGGACGCTCTTGCTCGATCGTTGCATGAACTGGTACAGCTTTCTGGCCATGTCTTCAAAAGCTCAGCCCTTGAGCAAGTTCTCTTGGAAGTGGTCTTTAAGCCATTATCTGAAATTAAAGATGTATAATTTAGAAGGCAAAAGAGAGATCTATAAAGTGAGAGAATGAGTGAATTGCATATGTAAAACCTCATAAGCGCCCGCCCCACGTTTTAGTCATATTAAATCACAGTACTTGAACGTATAAGTTTTAACTGATTTTCTTCTTTTTAGTCCACTAATAAAAACGTGGTTTTTAAACATCTTTTTTTTTACCTCTGTTTATTTACCAAACACCTCATCAGCACCCGCCAACGTTAATACCACAGCAATTAGGTCACTGGGTGAACTCGGCACGTGAAATCTAACAACGGCAGTCGGATACAGACCATGCTTATATAGAGATAAACTTTAAAAATGCATTAATTTAATTACGGTAGATTCCATCGATCTGCAATTTTGATACAATGTATTGTAATCCACGATCTATCTGTGGTAAAAATTTGAGCTCTCTAGGACCATCAAAAACGATTTAATTTTACGTTGGCAAATTTGAAAAATTGCGGACAGACAGACAGACACGAAAGCAAGTTAAATAAAACGTGGTAAAATTACAACATTAAAAATAATTTTACACTCTTGCTCTATTCTTGATCAGTTTCATAATGTTAAAAATCGAGAGGAATACTTCGTTCGTTAAAAATCGAGAGGAATACTTTCGTTCGTTAAAAATCGAGAGGAATACTTTCGTTCGTTAAAAATCGAGAGGAATACTTTCGTTCGTTAAAAATCGAGAGGAATACTTTCGTTCGTTAAAAATCGAGAGGAATACTTTCATTCGTTAAAAATCGAAACACCAAAATTACACTACTTACCATTTCCTTCACAATATACTTTTATCCATTAGAAGTGAAAAGAATGTATCTTTTTTCCTTTTTTTTTCCTAATTAATGAAACCGACTTATTTTAAAGAACAATACTCTAAGATAATGTTAAATCATTTCTAGGCATTCATTATGTGAGCTTTTTGTTTCTTTCACGAACAGAAATAACTCATTATCTGTATTTTCTTTCGTCAAGTATACATTTAAAATACCATGAAAATGAATTCAATTAATTCTCAGGGCTAATTATCAATATTATTAAATTTCACGATAGAGTTAAGTGGAGAGAATGTTCAACCTTCTTGTGTTGTTTTTTTTTAAATCGATAATTGCGTACATGTTAATTTCGTGAGTAAAATCTATAGCTTTCCTTTGCTTTAGTTCAATTGGAAGCCGTAACAAGCCCATAGAGATTTATTGTAATGAAATCGATTTGATTCTTGTTATTGACCCATGTCTTGGAGTGGTTCTGCACCGATGTAAAATTTAAACAACTACACAGCGATGCAAAGCAATAATATATATATATATATATATATATATATATATATATATATATATAGTTAGTTAGTTTCGTTTATTTAAACATATATCATTATAATTCAGAAGTTATTATCGCTGTGTGTCATGTTTGTGTTTCCATCAAACAAAACTAGGTAGTGAAAGTTGTCATAGATTTTTGGCTACGAATTACATATTTTAAATATGGGATCGAACACCATCTTATTTGACGTCAAACGACAATACAAATTACTGAGTTCAATAAGAGGTCAATTTTTTCTATTCTTGTATTATCGTTATATTTTACAAATGGAGTCCCATTGGAATATTGCAATAATATTGTGCACCAAAGGCTTGCAACATATGTTATGCCTCGCTGAACAATGTTGTTAGACATACAAAACATATTTTAATTTATAGTTCAGCATTTTCTCCACTTTTTAGTTTATGATCTGATAAATACCGTCTTAAGGACTAATAATATGATACAATACAAAATATTTGTTAAAAGGGAATATAATATAGAGAAATGACATTTCTTTCTCATTATTATTACTCTACCAAGTTATAGTACCTCATAAAGCAACATTGGTATAAAGTTCGTGTCCATACCATTGAAACTGTCATCTTACCAACAAAAACAGACAAGTGTGTCTCGATGCAATATTTTGCTTTTCAAATGTTCATATGTAAGTTTGACGCTTGATTTCAAAGCAACATAAATTAAGAGGAAATTTAATTTTAGCTATTTATTTTGTGAGTTTGGATAATCTACTACAAATAGGGAGAAGTCATTACTTTACTTTTACGTATCATCTTTCCGACGTGTTTTTAATCTCTCATTTATCCATAATAGACAATTGTAAATTATTGAAATAATACTGTACTTTGTATTCAGACTAATTTAAACCGACTATACATTTTATTTCAATGGTGTATCTTGAGATATTCCACTTCCTTCAACCAAAAATTAAACAGCGATTAAAAACAATTAAAAAAAAATTAAACGCATTAACCACAAGCAGTTTTTTTTTGTTTCAATAGAAGAAATGACCAATTTGTCCAAATATCTAGGCCATGGGTGACCAGACCTGTAGTAACAGAGAGCCATTTTAAAATATCAAAACAAATAATGTTGAGAGCGCATTGAAGCTTTATGTGACAATAAGCCTGGCTTTGAAATCTTCCAGAATCGTTTAACATATCTCTTATCAACTGCACGCGAGCCGCAATGTGAACAAGGAAGAGCCGCGTGCGGCTGGCGAGCCGCGGTTAGGCCACCATTTATCTATGCTGTTCCTTACACACACATATTTTTCATATAATATCAAATATAATTACCTGTTCCGCCAGATGAACGTTAATAAAAAATCTCGTGATTCCAATAAAATGTCATCTAAATAAAAATTAATCATATGAAAACGACTTGTTTCTGTTATCATAATCCTATGAAAGGTGTTCAGTTTTTAAAAAATATTTTTTTGTGTGTGCTAACGATGAAATTCTTAGCCGGTCTTGATATGTAACTAATCTGTACAGTAACAATATTTGTTATTGATATCGTATCTTAAAACTAAGAACAAATCTGACCATAACAGATATATTTGAAGGGGGAAAAAAGTAGCTTTAAGGCTTTTTAAACAAATATTTTCTAATCTAAAAGTTTATTCTTATAAGGTACTTTCCAAATGATTTCAACATAGTCTTAATTATTTATGACAATGTATGAACAATTTTTTTTTAAAATGATATCGTAGAACTAAGAACTTGTAGTCTACAGCTGCAAGGGCGGCATCTTGTTATATTATATTATTGGTGGTAACTATATACCGTATTTGTTGCCCTATAAGATGCTCAGGAATATAAGACTTACCCATTTTTAAAGGAGGAGGAAGTAGAAAAAAAATGATTATAAACCAAATACTGTCCATTCATCGAATAACACGCACGGTCCCCTAGTTTTGGAGAAGAAAAAGTTCGACTTTCTAAAATCTATATACAGCGATAAATCAAAACATTCAAGACACACATATATTTCCTATAATACTCGAGAAACATTGTACCGTTTATTGAGCGTTTTATATCAATGTGGCACATTCATATTAGTAACAACCTCCTCGTGGATGCAAATTCAGCACAAGCAAAAAGAATTTACAAACATATTGTTGTATGTCTTTCATATGGTCTTTATATTCTTCTTGAACAAAATTAATTCAAGTACCGGTATGTATTTTGTTTCATGGTCTGTTTCTTTTTAAGCCTTCACACATTTGAAAGATAAAGTTTTTTAAATAAAATCATCAGAACCTAAAGTATAAAAGTCTAATTAAGAGAATATTAATCGAAGCTATTTACACAGGTTTGCTTCTATTTCTATAACTTTGATGGATAGTTGAAAGTTATGTGGGATAATGAGC
Source organism: Ampullaceana balthica (assembly GCA_944989445.1). NCBI lineage: Eukaryota > Metazoa > Mollusca > Gastropoda > Lymnaeidae > Ampullaceana > Ampullaceana balthica. Next base: position 153,612 of record CALYLW010000049.1, on the reverse strand, counting down.
TTGGCTTCAATATACTTCTGCATACTATCCAGTTCACATTGTGTTCTATTTGGACACATTTTGGCGACACTGTTAATTCTAATTCTACAGTCAGAACTTTGTAAAAAGTCTGGTCGAAAAAACAATACAGTTCACAATACTTAGACAAAAGTTAATGGAAACATCACATTAATTTTTTTTTAGTCAAATTAGAAAAATCAGAAGGAAAAATTGACATATTAACTGAAAATAAAGCTTAGATATTGTTAATCGTACAATTCTATACAAAAAATCTCGTACAAATCATGTAAAACATTTCCCTATGGTTTTAGTTATTTCTGTTTAAGGGTTTTATAAGAATAAATACATAAAAAATTATTGCCCCTCAAACAATAACAGGCATCAATAAATGTACGAAAATTTACAATTGCTTAAATAAATCATTTTCGCCCATATTTGACATGTCGTACTTTTAACATCAGACTAAAAATCCTCCTTTAACGTTTATTTAATAAATTTAAAATTAATATGAAAACTATAAAAACAATTAATATTTTTTTTTATTTTTATTTTGATGTTGTAAAATCACATTTTGTTAATATTGATATAGCTAATATATATTTTAATATATTTATATAATATTTTTAAAAACACATTTGGTATTTTGTTTTGTTTATATTAAATTATTTATGTTTTTTTACATAAATATTGAGATGTAACATCTTTGCATTAAAATATGTATGCATATAATTTGTTTATTTGATGATTTGATGCATTATGATGCTTAAATATGTACTCAAATTATATTTTATTGCATCTAATTTTATCACAGACTTTAACGAAAAAATTAGCCATTTTCAAAATGTGTTTCAATAAATAAATAAAAAAATTATTTAACCTTTGTCTGATGTTAACATGAGTTTGATTTGATTATTTTGTTTCGTTACTTTTTTCTCTAAAATCTATTTGCACTATGTTTATTAATCAAGAATTGCAAACACGAGTGAAGACATGACAGATAAGCGTAGGATGCAATAATCTTCTGTATAGAAGGAGCGTCTGTAACAGATAAGATGACACACCTGAATAAATGGCATAGGCCTATAAATAAGTATTATACATTTAACAGTTTTTAAAAAAATGCATGGAATTAAAAATAAAACATATATTCAATGCATAATTAAAAATATCGACATGGCTACGCCAGGATTGAAAATCACAAGGTTTTACGAAAAAATCCTGTAGCTTGCAACAAATGTACCAATTAAAACCCAACGAAAAAAGGTGAGATTCATATTGCACTGCTTCTTCACATGTTAAAAAAATTAAAACTCTATTTATTCGTTTGACGGTATTTTACTATTTAAATTGAACTTCAGCAACAATAAGAAAGAAATGCTTAAGTCACAAAACAATCCATTTTATTTTGAAAAAATCCTTTGTTAGTACATATTCATTTAGCCTCGCTGTCAATAATCTAAATTTATGAGACAATTCATAAACTATGGAAGTTGGGCTTTTTAAATTACTTGTAAACCAAAAAATAGTATCTTTCAACAGTTTGGACTGAATGTTAAAATAAAAATGTACGGCCCCGAGTTTGAATACAATGTTTAGAAAAGCCACATAAACCAAAAGATCAATAGTTAATAGACGGTTAGGAGACACGTTCTTGTCTCACAAATTTAACATGGCTGACTGATTTTGAAAATTAATCTGGTAAGAATGCAAACATGTAGGGTAGATGATTAAAAATTTATGTTAAAATGCATATGTTTATGTGAGGTCCTTTTGTTAGTTAAATGACGTCAATGCTGAAATTCAGATTAATGTTTAATGTTAGTAAATATGTCAAATGACAAATTATATTTTTTAAAGTATTAGTCAATCTGAAGGTTTAAAATATGTTAAGAATGATGTATTTATAAATAAAAATATAACAATATACTCAAACTCTTCTCTAAACACATACAGTTTGAATAGCATAGATTCAAGCAACGCACTTCATGAGATATCTATAAAATTATAATATGTAGTATGACGTTTAAAAGGAAACCTTATAAGTTGCTTAAAAAATAGGCAAATATATTACACACAAAACGCCAGCCTTGCCTCTTTGAGTGTGGGATTTTCACAATTTTAGAGTGCTTTTTTTATAAGGATATGGAAAAGTATGAGAATACAGTTAGTAAAGCGTCTGATGGACTGAAATTATATTTGTCATTGTTAAAACTGTTATAATGTTGTTTTAATAACATACATTTTTTGAATAGCTAAATATGAAAAGGTTTTTTTTTCTTTCGTGTATTGGAAATACAAATAATTTCAGGTCAACTAATTTAAATTCAAAATTTTTGTCGGTATTGATTATTTAAAATAATAATAATTTAAAACATAGTTCTCTCCCCCTTCGTATTTATAATCGCACACCAACTTCAAGTGTAACCGGAGAGCAAACGTCAAACATAAAACCAACAGGGGGACATACTTTTCTTTCAATTGCTACTTGTATTAGTGAGAAGTTGGCCTTCGGACGGGATAAAAACTCTTAGATGTGTGTGTATTATTTAATCAGTGATTAGCAAGTTGGTGTCATAATAACTGAAGGAGTTTAGGAGATTCCTCTAGCTAGACATTTGTAAGCGTACACGACAGTTGATTATCAGAGGTGTGTAAGTATGTATTAAAGTTATTGATTAAGATGTTGCGTTTTAAAATGTTAGGAGTTTAAGAAGTAATGGGAACCATTTATCGGTCTTGCGATTTTATTATTTTTATTTCTAATAGGTATAGATAGACAGAGAAATAACTAAAAAGATAGATAATTCGATAGATAGGTAAACAGACAAACGTAAAGACAGACGGATGGACATACCGAAAAAGTTACATATAGAAAAATCGATAAATATAAATGTAAGATAGAGTAGATAGGAAATAGATAGTTAAATAGACTGCAATAAAGTCAGACGGATTGACAGTTGTGAACAGATGGACTGACGGACAGCTAAAATAAATTGAAAATAGATAGGGGGTGGAATTATTCATCAATTTATATCAGGTGTCGGAGAAATTGTTTGCCCATTACCCAAAAGTATAAAATGTTATGTTGCCGTTACCCCCGAGGGGGCGAGGTCCTGCCCATTGACTCGAGGGTTCAAGGGTGCGTTGTTGCCCACCACCCACCCCCCCACCCAAGCCCTAGCCGAAAACGCATATTCATATTAAGAGTTTCAGATGCCGGACAAGTGTCTAAAAATTAATGCGAAAAGGTTTATGCATAGATATTTAAAATCAAAATGACACTATTGATCAGTATTTCTTTGATACAACAATAAAAGTTTAAGGTCGAATATAACGGTTATAGGCATAACGGCCCCGACCAGTCAAGATATGATAAAATAGTAGAACATTTTGTTATTATGTGGGATAAGCACGCATTAACTTAAAACAAATTTAACTGAAATTATTTGACGACCTCCTCAAGTGCCCCGTTAAAAGCCTTTGCAGAATTTGACATCCAAAAATGTGTCAGATATGCTTTGTTTGAAAATGTTGCAATTCTTTCCCTGGCTGAAATTATAATGATATTTTTTCCCTGCAATTCTTTTTTCAACGCTTTCACGTGCTAAGAAATAGCAGCTAAAGATGCGAGATGTGCAACTCAAAAATAGTTCGTAAATTTCTCTGCCAGAGCTTGCTTTCGACCAGCCAGAAATGTTTGAAGTTCCGCTTTCAGAGCCCACACTCAGTTCAGCCACGTGAAAGCCACCGTACCTCTGTGTGATAAAGTAGGTCTGTAAATTCAGCCTCAACATCTTTACATAAATAACAGTTGCATGTTCTTTACTGAAATTTACAAAGTGGAAAATAGCATGCATGACAACCTCCAGCTCAAGTTCCAAATGTTTCACAAGCAGAGCTTGATGATCTATCATTGGTTAACTTCAATTTTGGGAAGGAAATAAAAAAAATTAAGACCCCCCCCAAAAAAAAACAACAACACCTACACGACCCAATATAGCTGGATCTCCATCAACAGACACAACAATTCAGTCATCCAATTTTAAATTAACTTTTTCAAAGTATTCATTAACTTCTTGAATATATCAATTCCTTGCCATCGCTATTCGAAAGGAGCACAAATCAACATCTTCTTTGTTTCGAACAGAAAACATTTGTATTAAAAGAAAGTACCAATTAATGCGCACATTTAATGAAATAGGCTATTAAATTACCTCGATAAATGTCACTTAGAGAGGATATTTGATACAGATAAGTCATATGAATTAAAATAATTGTCATTCATGGTGTCTTTGCATAGTACAAAGAAAAGAAATGTACATGTATAACGAATTTAAAAATGAGTTTTCTGGATGGAACCGGTTTAATAGTAGGCTTATATTCCAAGCGTACACGTAAATATGACGGATTTTGAATATATCTAGCGGATTTTATATGTCCCCGATGAGTCTACATTACCCCCCAAGATTTCCCTTTTTTACCCCAAATGGTCTAGAGTTGAATGTAGCAAATAACAGCTATTGAATGGAAATTAACACGCTACAAAAAAGCACTGTACAGTTGAATGATCTTAGCTACAAAGCTGAGCCAATGAAGTAAAGCACTCGAACGTTTAAAAAAATATGTAACTTTTGTGTAAGGCCTTCATGCCATTCAGTTATGAGAAGACATAATCAGACAGATTCATTTAACCTAATGACATGCCACTGCTGTTTCAACATGAAGGGTGTACCAAGGAAAGAGGCCCTTGAAGTCCGAAGGGTGTACCAAGGAAAGGGGCCCTTAAAGTCCAAAGTGTGTACCAAGGAAAGGGGCCCTTAAAGTCTGAAGAGTGTACCAAGGAAAGGGGTCCCCGAAGTCCTCGATTATATTTTTTTCAACGTGCCGATTGCATGGCTACTAACAAAAATCATCTCTCTCTCTGTCCGTGTTTGATTGTATGACAAGTCGTGAGTGTCATTAACTAGGGTTTTCTAGGCCAAAGACACACTTTGGAGCGTGTCATACTTTGGCAAGATTATAGAATACAGTGAATCATCTTCTTTGCGAATGAAGACTTCTCAACTTTTGATCGTTTTCGTGAATCTCATACACTTGCCAATATTTACTGTTTCACAAGTTCAGGGACTCGAGCGTATCATGATTTTATCATTTTATAGCTTTAGAGCTCTGACGAGGAACGGTCCATTTGACTGCTGTCAGTTTAAAAAATGTGTTACTGAATGCAGCTTATTAATAGTGTATGCATTAATTTTTACACGTTGCATCTGTTGCATTCTGACTCGAGACCCTTAAACCAGCATTACATGTAGGACCTGGGATGTGGTACTGTAATCAGCCAATGTAATTTTTTCTTCTCATGTTGTATTCTCACATCGCAACGACTCTCGAACCTGCGTACTTCTTGTTTATTCTAAGGTATAAACGCGTTTTCAGCACAAGTTGCTCCGAAGTGTACAAATAAATCGGGTATACATTGTACCGACCATCAAGTTTCAGGAAGTCCGTTCTTATCGAAAACGTAGCGGAGGATGCGAAGTCGATCTTGAAAGATAGGACCGTCTGCAACTCAATGAAACGTTAGGAAACAAGATAGAATAATAAAAAACTGAGGATATTCATTGAATGAAATGAATTAAATTTTGGTAATAAAGGAATCGTCTTAGCTGTAGTTTTGGTAATAAAGGAATCGTCTTAGCTGTAGTTTTGGTAATAAAGGAACTGGGACGTCTTAGCTGTAGTTTTGGTAATAAAGGAACTGGGACGTCTTAGCTGTAGTTTTGGTAATAAAGGAATCGTCTTAGCTGTAGTTTTGGTAATAAAGGAACTGGGACGTCTTAGCTGTAGTTTTGGTAATAAAGGAACTGGGACGTCTTAGCTGTAGTTTTGGTAATAAAGGAATCGTCTTAGCTGTAGTTTTGGTAATAAAGGAACTGGGACGTCTTAGCTGTAGTTTTGGTAATAAAGGAACTGGGACGTCTTAGCTGTAGTTTTGGTAATAAAGGAACTGGGACGTCTTAGCTGTAGTTTTGGTAATAAAGGAACTGGGACGTCTTAGCTGTAGTTTTGGTAATAAAGGAACTGGGACGTCTTAGCTGTAGTTTTGGTAATAAAGGAATCGTCTTAGCTGTAGTTTTGGTAATAAAGGAACTGGGACATCTTAGCTGTAGTTTTGGTAATAAAGGAACTGGGACGTCTTAGCTGTAGTTTTGGTAATAAAGGAACTGGGACGTCTTAGCTGTAGTTTTGGTAATAAAGGAACTGGGACGTCTTAGCTGTAGTTTTGGTTATAAACCAGACGATGAATACAAATATATTTAAATTTCATGTAAACTGCGAAAGAGCTTCAGTTCCAGTTTAAATTTGAAATTTATCAACAAGGGTAGTAGTTTCATTTTTTTCGATTGTAAACGAAAGTCATGTTACAAAATTTGTTGGTCTTAAATAAGAAATCAATGGATTGAAAGACAAAAATAAAATAATGTATTTTCCCCTTCAATAGTGGTGAAGGTCTATACGATTTCGAGCGTTCCCCTTCAAGGAGAAATAAACTTAATTTAAATAAACGCATGGGACTATTAGAATTTCAGTGGGAAAAAAACAACAACAAAAAAAACCAAACCATTTTAATGGTAGATTTTTATGAAAATTATTTTGCCTTAAAAAATGAAACATTAACCCTGTCAGCGTACTTGGCCAAAACTTTTAAATGTTGCCTTGACAATCTGGCAAGCTGGATTTATTAAAACTAGGTTGTTTTTTGTTGTATATTTGCTGTTGTTTTTTTTCCCATTTAAATTGCAGTCGACTTTTTGTGACCAATATTATTTTCATTGTTTTTGCAGCTTTGAAATTTGTTGCGCTAATATTCGCTTTACATGCGATTGGATCGTGAGTGGTTTGGGGGGGGGAGGTAGGTGGACTTTATAGTTCAGAGAAATAACTTTTAAACAAGTAACTTGTGAGAGTTGTGAACATAAAACTGAACAACGTCACTATGAACATAAAACTGAATAACGTCACTATGAACATAAAACTGAATAACGTCACTATGAACATAAAACTGAATAACGTCACTATGAACATAAAACTGAATAACGTCACTATGAACATAAAACTGAATAACGTCACTATGAACATAAAACTGAATAACGTCACTATGAACATAAAACTGAATAACGTCACTATGAACATAAAACTGAATAACGTCACTATGAACATAAAACTGAATAACGTCACTATGAACATAAAACTGAATAACGTCACTATGAACATAAAACTGAATAACGTCACTATGAACATAAAACTGAATAACGTCACTATGAACATAAAACTGAATAACGTCACTATGAACATAAAACTGAATAACGTCACTATGAACATAAAACTGAATAACGTCACTATGAACATAAAACTGAATAACGTCACTAGCTTCACAGCTGTCAATCGAAGTAACTTAAAAGAAAAACAAAACAAAAAAAACACCTTTTACTAAAGTCCAAAGGCTAAACTGCAATCCATTTATAAAAGAAATGTATACTTCTTCCTCGCCATAAAATATCCTTAATACCAAAACACATACATGTTCTGTTTAAAAATAAACGTACATATATGCGCGTCACTGGTTGGGAAATCCATGTTCTAATTTTATCAGTGTATTTGAATAATTTTTTTTTAAATACTGGTAGCCAAAATTAGCGGGAGAAAACCTAGTTGCGAAGTGAGTGGGCAAAGCACTAACTTAAGTACTCTCAATAGTATCCTCCCTCCACCAACCCGTATGCTAAAGTCATTTGTGACCTTCAACTTGTTTCAAGAGGAGTATCTCCCCGGGGATGGGGGGGGGGTGGGCACGGTTTGGTTGAGTAGCTTTAACTTTGTTGACATCCGTGCACTTGATCCAATTTCCGAGTCCCGCTGTTCAGGTTAAGAGTGGCTTATTTAATGAAACACTATTCGTTGCGGCAACAAGGACCCTAAAACAATATAACTGCTTGTCCCAATTCGTCATAAGATCATGACTTTTTTTTCAGAAAAGATAATTTCTAGGAAGATCCCTCCCCCCCCCTCCCATCTACCACCACTCTCCGTGACTCAGTTAATATGATTTTTAGGGGTATATATCAAAGTTCCATTATCTTATTGCACGATTTTCTAGAAATTTGTATCCCCGCATCAAAAGTTTATAAAACTCATACAATTAGTTTTTGACTCACCATCACTTTGACACGTGGGACGAAAACATGATTTTTTTTTACTTATAGGGGTGGTAACGATTCATTTAATTTTGCTAGTTAATTTTTACGAAATTAATGATTACCGTATATACTCGTTCGCAAGCCGACCTTTTTTTGAAAAAATCTAGGGGAAAATGTGGGGGGGGGGATTGGCTTGCGAGCGGGTCATAGATGATTTCTGCATGTAAAATAATTGAATATCGTTTTTGTGAGGGAGTAAAGTGGGTGAGGGAAGGTGTCTACTCTTGTTTCGGTATGTCAAAGTTTGAATCAAAGCAAGCATGAAACGCACCGCCTCTGTTTTCTTTCAAGCCCTCTAGCCGGTATTGCTGTCTCTCCCCCCTCTCAGTATCAACATTGTCCTTGATTAATCTGTGCTTTTGTACGCCATTTTCATTATCCGGCGGACTCCGTAAGTCGATTTTTTTGGGTCCCTGTGAATTTTCAAAGGCATGCTGTGACTCTTTTTAAAAAGAAAAATTGCCCTTCCCCCATCCCACTGTGGAGGGTGTAAAGTGGAGGAGGGAATGGAAGGTGTCTCTTCTCACAGGCGTGTGTCGGTTTGTCAAAGCAAGTTGGTTTCCTTTGATGTGAAACACCAGACTCTTTACTGTCAAGCCTTCTAGTCAGTATCGCTGTTTCCCCCCAACCCAACCCCTCCCAATATCAACATTGTCCTTGATTAATCTTCGCCTTTTTCCCAAACTCGAAAACTCCGAAGTCGAATTTTTTTTGGGCAACTTTGAGTTCGACTTAGAGAGTTCCAACTGTATTTTTTTTTAAAATGTGTACCATTTTGTTTACGCAGTCCTATTATTTTTGGGGGTCGGCTTGCGAGCGGGTTACACACTTTTAATACTTTTCTCTTCCAAAAGTGTGGGCGGGGGGGGTCGGCTTATAAACGAACGGGCTATAGAACGAGTATATACGGTAATTCATAGTAATCTTTCATTACAATGCAACTGAATACCATGGTGGTTGCTATTAATAAATTTTTAAATTGTAAAAAAAAACATACGTTTGCAAGACAGGCAGTGTATGTAAACAGGTGTTAGTTATAAATGTAATCCTTACAGCCATCATAAGAGACTTTTCTGGTCGAAGTAGATTTTTGTTTTGTTTATTTGTAACTAAGACTCTTGTTTAAGTAGATCAAATAGCAAAAACAACATTACAGAGTCTTCAATGAACATCTCCTTTGTGTAATTTGAAGTTTGATTCTACAAACTTCCATTGTGTTTTAACTAAGGCTTAACGATTGATTTAATTTTAAGTGTAAACTTTTATAGACTGAACGATTACTAAATAGTCAATTTCGATTTAATCAATGGAGTCTGTAGTTTCCGAAATGGACACACATGTGTGCTTTATTTCATACAAAATCGCTGCCCTTAAATCAGGGAGTAGGCGAACTTTTTTGCCCGTTACCCCAAAATATAAAATTTAATGTTTACGTTACCCCCGAAAGTTTGAGGTCCCGCCCACACGACACTGGAGTTTGAGGATGCGTCGTAAGACCCCTACCCCACCCCCCTAATGAGTCTGGAGCTAAACCCCAGTCAAAAACGCATCTTGTGAATTTTAGAAGCCTAACATGTGTCTAAAATGACCTGAAAACGATTATGCGTAGATATTTTAAGTCAAAACGACGCGGAATATCCATATTTAAAAGGGAATTAATTTTTTTACAATTATAAGCGTTTAGAGTTTAATATAATTGTTGAAACGGTTATATATCTATAGGCGCTGGCCATTCTAGATATAATTATAAATCTTCTCATTTTAAATTAACCTTATCAACGTATTCATTAACTTTATTGAATAATCAAATTCTTGACATCGCAATTCGAGAGGATCACAAAACAACATCTTCTCTTCAAATATTTCAAAACATTCGTATTAAAAAATAGTACCACATATTGAGCACAATTAATGAAATTGTATACTATTAAATTTGCTTGATATTAACAGGCATAAGCAGGTGAGCTCAGTTTATAAGGCATTAATTTTAAATGTCACTGAGTGGAGACGTGATGCAGTCAAGTCATCTGGATGAAGATTATTGTCATTCGTGTCAATACAAATGAAAGTGGAGAGGAGTTTGGTGTCTTAGTCTAGTACGTAGATAAAAATGTAAATAGATGTCGAATTTCAAAATCAGTTTACTGGAAGGAACTGGTTCAATAGTGAGCTGATTTTCCAAGCGTACACGTCCACATGAGGGACTTTTAATATATCTAGCGGATTTTATATGTCCCAAATGTTTCTGCATTACCCCCAAGAATTCACGTTTACCCCAAATGGGGTAATTTACCCCTGTTCGCCGACCCCTGATATATATGGATGGATCGATGGTTGGATGGATCGATGGATGGATAAATGGATTGGACGGACAGAATGAGAGAGTGATTGATGGATGGATAAATGGTTGTATGAATGGATCGATAAACGTAAATAAATAAAGACATCGTTTTTGGAATCTTTTAATTGAATTTAAAAGAAAATTATTTAATTTATATTAACAATGAGGTCAAAAATTGTTGAAGAGCTTGGTTATTAGTTACTTACTGACCTACATGTGGAAGAAAATCAGAAGTCCCGAGCCTAGTGCTCTTCATGGAAGACCCTCCCAGCAATCTGGCCCCCTTCCCCAAGGGGACGTAACAGCTGGGGAACGGAGCGGTCGCTTCTGAAGGGGCCACCTGGGCATCCAAGACTGAAAGTCGAAAACGCCTCCCACTCAAGTTGACTTCACAAGTAAGGGTGGAATTCCCTACATCGACCCGCTTACACTTTTGCGCCACCCCGGCAAAGCACACAAGTCTCAATGGTTAGGACCACCGCTTAGCGGGGGATCATCACTGACCTACCTAGGGTTCAACCAAACTGGAAGGTTTCGTCAGAGCTGGCGTCCGCTTCGATCTTCACTGTTCCTTTTGCTAATCCGTACTGGCTTTCCTGGCCCTAAACCGGCACTGCTCAATGACGTTGCTAGTGAAATGAGGGGTATGAAACGGTCGCTTCGGAGTAATCCGACCCTCAATGGTTAATTTGGTTTTCATCATCGACATTGCATCTAAATGCTTTGTGTAAGATCCATACAGTGACTGTAATCATATGTGACTAGCACCTAACACCTAACATATCAGACTTCGGCATTGACTGCCAGGAGTTGTCGGTTTCAGGTCGCGGGTCGTGGTCAGGTCCGCGGCCCTCGACCCTAATCGTCCGTCGAGCCCCGTAGAGGCCACCCCTTCTCGACGGGTTGTTAGCTACTAAACTAAACACATATTCTGAAGGCCTGAGACTAATCTCTTAAGGCATTGGCTAGTACCTGGGCAATCTGCTGCATCTGCTGAGCATTGCCATACAACATTGTCTTTACATGGGACTCTTCCGCCTCTCTCACCTCCCCGGCCATATCTAGCGCGGGGCAAGACGTCACCAGGTGTACGACCGTCTCAGAGGCTTGGCTGCAATGACGGCAGTTCGAGTCCCTGTTGTGGTCTAGCCTGTGAAAGTACGAGTTGGTTGGGCAGTGTTCTGTTCTCATCTGAGTCACTAAACTCTGGTGTTTGCGACTCAGGTTCCACCACTGGTCTGATCGGCTTGGCCTGGGCATGTTAGCGAATACCCCACTGGCTGTCGTGTTGTCAGCCCACTCCTGGTACCACTTGTTCCTGAAGTGGTCCTTTAGCCAGGTTTTAGCCCCAAGATAAGTGACTAGGGTATCTGGTTGGGGCAGGGCCGCTCATGTTTTGGCCAGGGAGTCTGCCTTTTCATTGCCGTCAACATTCACGTGTTTCGGGATCCACTGCACTGTTACCTTACCTCCAAGTCTTTCGAGCTTGCCCACGTCCTCCAAGATGGCGTCAACCAAGTGGGTGCTACGCTTTTCACTAACCAGGACTTTGAGGGCTGATCTCGAGTCACAAAATAGTACCGTGTCGAAACCGAAAATTTCCGACCTCTGCAGAGTCCGGTGCACACTTTCCAGGGCCCTGTGTATAGCCTCAAGCTCCACATCGTAATTCGATGCCATAGTCCCACAGGGACCTAAAAGTTCTTCTTTTGGGGGCCCTCCTATTGGGTATAAGATGAGCGCACCATATCCTGCAATTGCTTCACTTGAACTGGCAGACCCATCCGTGAACACTTTTAATTGGGTTCCCGCGAACCCTTCTATCGTCTCAAGGGCAGCCGCTTTCTGTACATGTTCAGGGCTGCCTTTCGTCACTGCCGTGTCAGTCAAAGACAAACGTATTTCCGGACGTGTGCATTCCGCATAGGGCGGTGTAAGTGGGACACTTATAATTTGTCTTCTATTTCGTGGGGGTTTGACGTTCCTATCAAGTTCCGTTTTTTATGCATAAATGAGGAACGTTTCAAACACCCACGTCCGCCCCAGTTGTTTTGCATTTGGTAGCAGGGCTCTCTAGTGTCTAACCTGCGGTACCTCTCTGCAGTTTTTATGATTGCCTTGTCCCTACGTATATCGAGCGGCCTTACGTTTGCGATGACTTCCACGGCATCTGTGGGTGTAGTTCTGTATGCGCCACAGATAAATCTTAAAGCCTGGTTCTGTATTCGACCCAGTTTTTCCAATGCCGTTTTACTGGCAAAGGCTTGGACGGGCATGCTGTAGTCCATTATCAACCTCACACTGCCCAGAAAGAGAGCTCTGAGCGTGCTTGCTCCAGCGCCCCAGTTTGTGCATGCAAGCTTTTTCACCAGGTTGAGCTTGGCAGTAGCCTGGGAGTGCAGGTCTTGTACGAAATTGTGCATTTGTACTTTTTGATCCAGTTTGACTCCCAGGTATACCGGTTGCTTGTCCCATTTGAGCGTTACATCGTTTATTTTAAGCACTATCTTCTGTTTGAGAATGGTTCGGCCATTAGTGAAAAGGGAATACCTGTCTTCTCGGTGTTAATTTCGATCTGCCACCTCTGCATGTACCTACTGATATTCAAAAGGTCTCACTTTAGTAGCTGTTGCTGTCGGTTGGCATCTTTACCGGTGCTCCAGATGACCAAATCGTCTGCATACATGGCCGCACTGGATTGCAACATTCCAGGGAGGTCGTTGATGAAAGCCAAGAACAGTGTGCAACTGAGTGCTGACCCTTTGTGTAGCCCCTGTTGCAGCGTTCTCTTACTAGAGGTTTCACTGTCATAAGTCGCGTGGATCGTCCGGTTTGTAAGAAAACCTTGGATCCACCTGTACATGTTGGCAGCTACGCCCAGGGCTTGTAATTTCAACAACAGACCGGACCTCCAGACCCTATCGTAAGCCTGTCGGAGGTCGAAGAAAATTGCCACAGTATGCATTTTTTTCTTGAGCCCGTCTGTTATGGACTGCAGAAGACGGAGCACTTGATCAATCGGCTGTTTTCCCTTTTGGAAACCAGCCTGATTGATATTCAGACTATTCGTACTTTCCAAGTACCAATAGAGTCTGGCATTCACCATTCTCTCAGCTACCTTCCCCAAACACGATGTTAGGGAGATCGGACGATAGCTGTTTAGGAGTCCTCGATGTTTACCTTCTTTAGGAATTGGAACGATGTTAGCGCTCAACCAAGTTCCAGGCAGTGCACCCGTGGCCCAAGTCCTGTTTATGATATTCAATAGCGAGGACATTGCTATCGTTCCAAGGTTTTTAATCATCTCGTTATTTACTTTGTCCTGTCCTGGTGCCTTGGCGGCTTTGAACTTACTGATCACCGTTTGCAATTTGGTCAGAGTGAAAGGGGCGGTGAAGACCTCAGCATGCGGTCCCCACTTCTGGGTCTTTTCTCCATGTTTCCTGAGACGGTTCAGGTTACGGCTCTGACTGGTTTCTTTCTGCTTTAGGCTCACACTTGCAAAATGCTTATTCAAAGCATTGGCACATTTTGTATCTGTGGTTACAGTGCCTGTGGTCATTTGCAAGGGGCTCGGATTTTTCGTTTTCCCCATACCAGAAAGGCAATCAATCAGTTGCCATACCTTTCTGCCATCTGCCAGGTTAAGTTTACCGCACGAACTAACCTATTCTTCCTTTTTTGCCTTGCGGGTTTCCTACCGGACTTCAGCAGTTTGCTTATTGTAGGTCGGCTTGCGAACGAGTATATACAGTTTACAATAGTCATAAAATCAATGAGATAATTTCAATAGACTTTAAAAGCATCTATCAAACAAACATCTAAGCAAAACCATGGTGTAATTATAAAATAAATATGTACAGACAAAATGATTACGTTAGCAAAGACTTTTGCAAAATTAAGTAACTAAGTGTAATTCAGGGTTGCCGAAGGCATTTCGTCTACATGGAATTTAGTATGTTAAACTACATAATTGTGTTAGGTAGGGCTGCGGAAACTAGCGATTAATTAATCTATTAACAGTTAAAAATGTTAATCGATTAAAATCAATTTGATCGATTAACTTTCAAATAAAATATAAGAAAATATTTATAATATTTTTGTCCAATTTATCAATTAGGTATATATTTTTTTACTTACAAGATTTCACCTCGTATTATTATTATTATTTATTTAGACATGCATACGTTAACATTATTTATTGCATAGAATGAATTTGCGGTGTTACGTCACAAAATTTGGGAGCCATAGTGTTACCGCGACTTAATCGATTACATTTTTCCCGATTAATAGAACAATTTTTTTTTAATCAGTACCACCCCTAGTGTTGGATGTACAGACCGTTGTAATTTCAAATCTTCATTCAGCCGGAAATAAATAAGATTATCCACGACATTAAGGTGCGGATCAGTTTTAAATGATAATAGTCATAACATGAATACAAAAATAACTCAAAAGAAATAAGATTTGAAAATACACCTGGGGTTTCTTTCAATAGTCTGGCGTTTTGTTTTATAAGAAAAATAATTTTAATAAAAATAACTTATATTTTAAAGATTCTCCGATTATAACGAAGTTATCTGCGTTCTTTGTTTATGCATTTTTCGAGCTGGTAAAAGGTAAAGTCCCTTTTCAAACCATGATTGAGCAATGGGGCCGTGTTAGTCTTGCTTCTTTGATCAAAGTTTTAAGGGCTGTCCCTAGAGTATGCATACGATATACGAGGCCCCGGCCAGGGCGGATTAAGACTGCACGGGGCCCCTGGCTGCAATTCAAACTGGGGCCGTATCTAGCCAGCATCCCTTTAAATAAAATGATTGCTAGCAGCTTATATAAGACTGTAACTTGTAACTAAATAGTCCATTGCTTCCTCGCTCATAATTTGTCTGTACCCCGGGATCGGATTTATCATAAAACCGAACACAAAGAAATAACTGTTTGCCGGGAAACTAAAATTGAGTGTAAAAAGATAATTTAAAAAAAAAGACATAATGAAAAAAATAAATTACATGCCCCAGTTGGGAATTGAAAACGCTATCGCTTGCGCTACAAGCCAAGACGCTGCCACAAGACCACAAGATCCTGACAAACATTACAAATTTAAAAGATATAAAAAGTATTCATTAATATTTTCTCTTATTGAGCCAATTGAATCAAGTTTTTCGAAACTGAGGCTATCGGGTCCAAACAGTGATCAGATTAATAGATACGATTTTATTTATTTATTTAATTTAAGATATTTTTAGGGATTCATGCAAAAATTTGTCCACATTTACTATAAAATATACTAAATTAAGGGGCCCCTGAATCATCGGGGGCCCCTGGCTTCAGCCCGTGAAGCCCCCCCCCCTTAATCCGCCATAGCCCCCGGCGCAAGGTAGCCGATGAGGAGCAAAATCCATGTAAAAATGTGCATTTCTACATGTATAAAAATAATAGGAAATACAAAATTAAATTTCTTAATTTCTTATTCTATAATAGCATGAACCATCAATCATTACAGTTTTATTCATTTAATTGAAGATCCTAAAACTCAATAACAATATATTAATAATGTTAACGATTAATTTCAATTTAATCGTTAACTTTTGAAAAATTAACCATTAATTTTTTGTTAATTTCGATTAACGCCAAAAATTAAAATTAATGATGTCATAAATAAAACTTATTAAACGTTCTTATCTTATCTGTTTCAGACGCTCCTTCTATACAGAAGATTATTGCGTCCTACGCTTATCTATGGTTTGTGTTTAGTCATGCATTCTTATTAGAGTTTTAAATGTTGACAAAGTGTTGGTTTTTCTGGTTTCTTCAGGCAACCCAAACCACGCCCGAATTCCGGACGGGAAGAACGAAAATTTGTATGAGTTTGTGCTTGCATACGGTATAAGAAAGGTGTTTTTATCCTTATGTCTATCTGAGGGTTGTATTAAGTTACATGCATCTTTGTGTTGAATTTCTAAATTAGAATTAATAGCGTTATGTATTATTACTACTTTACTCTTGGTTAAGAGTATTATTACTCTTTATCCTCTAGTGTTTCAAGGTTTAACGATTTAACTAATGGTGTTATTCTAGTCAGTTTTGAATATTCTCCAGTAATGAATCTGGCAGCTCTTTTTAGGATTTGTTCTAGTCTATCAATGTTTTCTTTGGTGGATGTCTCCCATACAGAAGATGCATATTCTAGTACAGGTCTCACCAAAGTGAGGTAGCATTTCAGTCTAATATCTTTATGATATTTGTAAAGGTTTCTTTTTATAAAGCCTAAGGTTTTTTTGGATTTTTTAATAACTTCATTGACATGGGGATTCTATGATAATTTCTCATTTATTATGACTCCCAAGTATTTTGCATCCTTAGTTTGGGTTAGTTCCTTTCCATTAATGAAATATTTTGAATTTATTTGTTTCTTTTTCTTTGTTACTCTTAACAGTTGACACTTTTCTTGGTGGAAACTAATACTCCAGTTAGTTTCCCATTTTATCAATTCATCTAATCTAGGTCTTTTTGTAAAATTTTGCTATCTTGTTCTGATTTAATTGTTCTATAGATTATACCATCATCAGCAAATAACCTAACTTTTGTTCCTGTTGAGATGTTGTTGGGTAAATCATTTATATATATTAAAAAGAGTAAGGGACCTATCACAGTTCCTTGTGGAACTCCTTAATTGACCTTTATTGGTGCAGATTTAAATCCATTAATTATTACAGTTTGCTCCGTGCCCAAAAGGAAGTCTTGGATCCAGTTATGTAAGGAACCTGAGATTCCAAATTAGTTAAGTTTTTTTAAAGTAAACTAAGGTGGTGAACTTTATCAAATGCTTTTGAGAAGTCTAGTAATGTTGTTTTTATTTGATCATTTTTGTCTAAGCCTTTTGATAGTTCATCTATTAAACCTATTAATTGTGTTTCACATGATCTGTTTTTTCTAAAGCCGTGTTGATGTGGGCATAGGGCATTATATTTGTCAAGTTGGTTAACTATTCTACTATATATTATGTTTTCTAGTAATTTACAGGTGATACTAGTAAGTGATACAGGTCTGTAATTTCTGTAATTATCAGGGTCTGATTTATCCACTTTCTTAGACCGGGAATGTCTTATTTATATGTCAACATTTATTCCAAAGATAGACTATTCTTATAGGTATCTTATTTTTCTAGTTTTTATTGTATTGGTGACCCTAACAATATCATGGTCTGACAGTCCTGGAATTATTTAGCAGTCTATCACTAGTCCTGGTCTATTTGTTAAGAATAAATCTAGTGTTTTATTTGTCCTTTATGCTTTTTTTTACTATCTGTTCTGTTGAAAATCTAAATAAACCGGGAATGTCTTATTTATGTGTCAACTTTTAACCAACTACGCAAAAAGACAAGTTTGTTGACATTATTTAGTTCAAGTGATGAGCGGGTCTAATTGACAATATAACCAGCCAAGCTGAACAATCATTCACATGGACCTGAGGTAACTGGTATGCACAAAACGGTCTTGGCAAGGAATTACATTATCGGATATCGGTGTTCATTAAGTTTCCAATATTGAAGAGGGTTAATTGATTCAATAACTTTCATCTCCATTTTTATAATATATATTAGGGCAGCGTAAATTAACAGATTTCAAGGGAAATCATTCTAGCTTACATTAAAAGTCATTTCAAATCAATAATTCTGAAAGTAAACAAAACAATTGCTTTCTACAAATTGCTGCTAAAATATATTTCCTCTATGACGTCATATTCCCTCACGCTACGTCACACCAAGAATGTGTTAATATAATGCGCACCACGCAACAGACTAACATTAGCATTCACAAAGCTGGAAAACCCCATTAACTATATTTCTAGATTACATTAAAAGGAGATTTATCTCCTTCTTTTGCTGTGAGGTCAAGCTTTGACATGTTCCAGCCTGTTACGGAAAATGAGGACAAAAGTATTATACTAAAATCTAAGCCAACGTCCTGCTCTCTTGATCCCATCCCCACTCCACTATTGGTTGAGTCATTAGATCTCTTACTCCCAACAGTAACAAATATAGTTAATGAAAGTCTAAAATCTGGCACCTTTCCTTCATTATGTAAATCTGCTATTATAAAACCCTTGCTGAAAAAACAAGGGTTAGACCAAAACAAATTAAACAACTATCGACCTGTGTCTAATATTTCATTTTTGTCGAAAGTCATTGAAAAACAAGTCTTAAAACAAATTTTTGCTTATCTAAATGACCACACTCTTCTAAGTCCCAATCAGTCGGCCTACAGACCTTCTCACAGCACAGAGACCACACTGTTAAAGGTAACAAATGACCTCCTACTCGCACTGGACAGTGGGAAAATTTCTATATTGGTCCTCTTAGATCTTAGTGCAGCCTTTGACACGGTCGACCATCAAACATTGCTTAAAATCCTGCAAAATTATTTTGGAATTTCTGGCTCAGTTCTGGCTTGGTTTCAATCATACTTATCTAACAGATCACAGGTAGTATCAGTAGATGGCTGTATCTCTCACAAAGCTGACTTGCTTTATGGTGTGTCTCAGGGCTCTGTTTTGGGTCCGGTACTTTTTGTGCTGTATACAAGACCACTACTTCTACTTCTCGAAAAGCATTCAGTTAAAAGCCAATCATTTGCAGATGATACTCAGATATATACTCACACAGATCCCTCTAATTTTGACTCCGCTGTCCAATTGATGCAAGAGTGCATTGATGAGGTAAAGTCTTGGATGACGTTCAGCAAACTCAAGCTGAATGATGACAAGACTGAATTACTTCTATTTTGCAACAATAAATCACGCAGTAGTTTGTCTCTTCCGAAGTCAATTCAGGTAGCCAGTTCGGATATTCTGTTCACAACATCGACTAGGAATCTTGGCTACATTATTTATGACAACATGTCTATTAACAACTTTATCAATCACATCTGTCGCTCTGCCTACACTGCCATTCGTCAGATCAGCTCAATCCGTCATTACTTAACAGTTAGTGCAACAAAAACTCTAGTCTGTGCTCTAGTACTAGCTCGTATGGATTACTGCAATTCTCTTCTGTCTGGTGCGCCAAAACAATGCATTGAAAAACTACAGAAAGTTCAAAATTCAGCTGCTAGACTGATGCTAAAGGCAAAAAAACATGACCATGTTACTCCACTTCTTCACTCACTTCATTGGCTGCCTATACAAGCCCGTATTGATAACAAACTGGCCGTTCTCTGTCACAACTTCTTTTCGGACTCATGCCCATCGTATCTTACTGAACTTTTGTCGGTCTACTCACCCACTCGCCAGCTACAATCTTCTGCAGACACACGCGTTCTCTCTGTTCCTATGACACGCACCAAAACATTTGGTGAAAGGTCGTTCTCTTTTTGTGCAGCCAAACAATGGAATTCTATACTATTACACATACGTAGTATTCAAACAACCAAGTCCTTCAAGACTGCACTTAAGACACATCTTTTCAACATTTATTTTCAAAATTAATGAAACAACATTTCTTGTAAATGATTAACGTAGCTTATGTATCATGTACTGTAATTTATGTGTTTGTTATGATATGAAAGTTAATTTAATATTTATAGGTATGTTATTTCTTTCATGTAAAGCGCTGTGAGCCCAGTTCCTTACTGGGATACAGCGCTATATAAATAATCAATATATTATTATTAAAGTCATTTCAATTCAAATACTCTATAGCGGAACACAACAATTGCTATCTACAAATTGCTGCTAAAATTACGGGAGTCGAACGAGAAGAGATTTTTAAAAAATCATTTCTAAATATTCTTAGCTATCGTTTGGTGTTTGCTTCAACCCAATAGATGTTATGTTTGGCGAGAAATTGTCAAAATACTGATATTTTTTCTTTTTTTTTATTTTCCAGGAAAACCAGTAAACCTTATCGGTATTTTTTTGCCCGTGCGCATCCATTGGACCTCTTTAACATATTTGCAAACGATCCGAACCCTCTATCTAGTATGGTTCAGGAGGTGTTGCATGATCAAGCTCGAACAGACAGCATAGACATTTCAAATATATAAACGCAATTTTTCCCATAAGGAAATTGCGTTAAAAATGATCTTTTGAATTGCTGTATGAATCTCGAGAAAAGCTCACAGCCTGCAAAACGTAAGGATCTTGATGGTTTAATGTTTGCTGAAGATTTGCAATCATTAAGTTCCATAATTCCTGCAGTCACCTACAACGATCCTGTTAATATTTTGCAGTTCCTTTCAGTAAAAAAAGCGGTATAGTAATTTTCCTAAAAAAAAACACATTGCACTTCGAATACGTTTAACTATTCCTGTCACTTTGTCTTCCTAAGAAAGAAGATTTTCGAAACAAAAACGTATTAAAACCTATTTGCGATAAAAAAAATAATAATTCAAGATCGGCTCAGTAACTTAGCTGTTTAGTCAATTAAGAATGATGTTGGTAAGGATCTTGACAATATTGAACGTATCGGTATTTCAGATCTTGCAACCGTGACAGATGGAAAGATTTGATTGTAAGTTGTAGAAGATACAACCGAACCAACGCAAATGTATATAGTTTATATTGTTAATTATAATATGTATATACATAAAACGTATATTTGTTGAATTATACACTAAAAAACGTCATTGCATCATGACAAGTTTTAGCTATAAAACATAGCAACAAGTTGTACTGTATCACGTACAAGAGATAAAAATTGCCCAAGAATTTAATTGTAAAATGCAAGCTTATACGCCTGACTTATGACCTTCATGTTCACACCGTTGTCATATCATTTTCCAATAGTAAGACATCAAGCCGTTGTTGCTAAGCATTTTATTCTACTTCTAGAAAACATATGAAATGCTCATGAGTGACTTCAGAGTATCCACCTCTTGAGCTTACATAGCGGATTATCAGTGACATCTGTCCGTGACGCTACTAATTTTAGAAAGCAGCGCACTAATTTACTGCACCAATGCATCAAAAGGTGTGCAAATTAAAGATGCGCTGTAAAAAATGTTATATGACGTCATTGTTTTAGCTCATATTTTAATTTTGGAAAAGGGAACAATTTAAAAAGAGGATTTAATGATGGTTAATTATAAAATAAAAAAAAACAAAGGGGGCGCTGTAGGCGCCCTACAACCCCTATTATAAAATACTTTGTGTACATTTCAGAAAGTTTAATATTGCGTATTTATCAAACAAGGACAAGTTAGTTGGGCTTTTGAAAAAGGTCGCCGCCGTAGTCGCCCTAAAAAAATGCATTTTTTCAAAATAAATAGATTTCAGCTGAAAACTTCCGTCATTTTTGACGGGTGATACGCTAGTATATATATATATATATATATATATATATATCATCCAATATAAACAAATAAGTGCAAACTAATTTTTTTAAATTTATAAGTGAAGTGTAATTTTTTGTATATTTATATTTTTTTAAGGTATCATATACATTCATGTATTCAAATACGAAGGCAATTGCTACACAACTTCACATCACTGATTCAAAAATGGACATCTCAATAAAAAGGAAGGGAATTGTATAATTAAAAATGAATGCTATACTTACAAATAATAGTAGCGCTAACCTGATTGATATAATGATAGCTTCTGAAAGAGGTGATTACAATTGTGTTGAATCACTGATTGCTCGTGGAGCTGATACAAATCAAGAAGATATAGATGGTTGGACATCTTTGATGTTAGCTGCACAGAATGGTCACAAAGATGTTGTCCAGCTTCTTTTAAAGCATGGGGCAGATGTCAACAGCAGGTGTAGACAAAGAAATACGGCCCTAATGGTTGCTTCACAATATGGACACACGGAGATTACAGAAATATTGCTACAAAACAAAGCAGATATTAACAGCAGAAATAAAAGGCTTGACAAAGCTATATTTTTAGCTACCCAAAATGGACACTACGATGCAGTTAAACTATTACTTCAATACGATTCTAAACAAGCTTTTGGTAATCATTTTGACAAACAAGTTTCATTATATATTGCCATACAGAATGTATATGTTAACATAATGGAATTGTTGTGCCGATATGGTGCTGATATCAATAATTCGTATGTTTCCCAAATGCTTGAGACTCTTGAAATAGACGAAACAGTTTATAAAATGAAAGACCTTTGTGTTGATATATCAGGATTTTCAGAGTTAAGCAGCAAAGAAAAAGAAAAAACAAAGATTCTGAAAGAAACAATAGCATGTAAGAAATTATTACTAAATTGTTCCAATCTAACAAGAAAAACTTCTCTGCTGGTACCTCGCCTGAGACCCTTGATTAATAGGGATTCTAGCTTTGAAAGTGACAGTATAGAAGAAACTGAGAGTTTTCTACAACATCGTTCAGATGTAATCGCATTTATAGAACCTTGCATATGTAGCACGCCTAGCTTTGACAGTGCCAGTTTCGACTTAGATAGGTATTTACGTCTGTCAGATGTAGACATCATGTCTGATGAAATCACGTCTAGCTTTGACAGTGCCAGTTTCGACGTAGAGAGGTATGTAAGTCTGTCAGATGTAAACGTATATGAAGAAATCGGATATAGTGATCAATCAGCAATTGTTTATGAGCATGTCCGTTTAAAAGTATCCCCTCTTATGATAGCAAGCGCTAATAGTAATGTAAGGATAATTGAAATATTACTGGATAACGGAGCTCGTATAGATGAAGCTGATGGATGGGGGAAAAGTTCTCTTGTAATAGCAGCAGGCTTAGGACGTGTTGAAGCTGTGGAGTTACTGCTGACTCGTGGAGCTAATGTAAACCACACCAGTCGAAACGGATGTACAGCTGTAATCATAGCTTCATTTAAAGGATTTTTGAAAGTATTGGAAGTTTTACTAAACCACAAGGCACAGGTGAACGTTCCACTTGAGGACAAAGTTACGGCCTTAATGCTTGCTACACAGACAAATAACGTTCATATAGTTGAACTACTTTTGAGAAAGGGGGCTGATGTCAATGCTTTACAGAGTCAGAAATGGTCGTCCCTGATGATAGGGTCTCTGTTAGGTTTTGTTGAAATAGTCCAACTATTGATAGAACACAAAGCGGATGTCAATCAAACAGAGTGTGATGGGTGGTCAGCGCTTATGTTAGCTTGCAAACAAGGACATCATGAGGTTGTAAAAATTTTACTTTGGAATGGAGCAAATGTTAATCAGGAACAAATGAGTTACAAAATGTCATCGTTATCAATAGCGTCCTATGAAAACCATCCTGATATCGTTGAAACCTTGTTGCAAAACGGCGCTAACGTTGATCATAAAACTACTAATCTCTGGACTCCTCTAATGATATCATGTAAGAAAGGCAACACCGAGGTAGTTCGTTGTTTGCTATACTATAAACCTGATGTCAACATCAGTGACGAGAATGGAGTGACCCCTCTCACGCTAGCAACTCAATTTAATCATGCGGACATCGTTGAGTTGATATGTGAAAATGGTGCCTCTACAAAAGCTAGAGCGTTAAGACTGTTTGATTGGTTCAGGAGGTAAGTTGACATTTCATATAAATTGTAGCTATTGGTGTCATTGACTCTATTAAATTCAATGATAGTGAGGGTGAATAAACTTGAAACACTAGGTGACTAGACTATGTATACATAAATACAAATTAAATAATAATATGAATAGCAAATGAAATTAAAAGAGATTTAGTATAAATTTGTCATCATTTAAACGATCATTGTAAATACACGTGTGTAGCTTTCTCAGAAAAAAAAATATTCCTACTTTATATTATTAGAATTGGTAGTTGAATGGTTTTGATAAAGCTTTGCTCAGCAAACAAGCTTGAGTCAAATAATATGTCCCTTTTCCTTTTTTTAAAAAAAATCCCTTATATTAGCTTCACCGTCTTGTCGTTCTCTCTGTCGGTCGTGGGGTCGAGGTAGGTCGATCGGGCGGGTAGAAAAACAAAAGTAAAAATTGACCCACTGCCCGTGATCCTATCGAGCTGAGATTTGCATACACTTGTGTCACCTAACAATGCATTGTAAAAAAACGTCAGATCGATCGAAAGTAACGTAATTAAATTAATTAACCTTAATTTATCTCTAAGCATCTCTATGAAGCCGTCTGCTATTGTTGACCTCCACTGTTCACTGCATTTCACTCCAGCCATCGATTACCACATCCCCGTGTTTTAACGCAAGGCGAGTTCAGTCACATTCAGTCTTTAAATGTTTGTCGCGCGATGCGTATTATATAGAACATAATCAATACTTTTATTTCTGTCTCATATATAAGTGATTTATAGTCAAACACTATGTTTTTACTGGTTTTTAAATTTAATTTTAAAAAAGAAGGTAATAATCTTTTTAAGGACAGTTTTTTTTTCTTGGAACCACTAGTGAGGAATATATACTAGATAGATATATTCACATGTCATAAATAATATTAAATAAATAAATCCCTATTACCGTCACAATTTATACATGATAAATCCTCTTGCGTGAAGAGAGAAGGCAAGATGTATGGTGCCAAATATTATCCTATTGAAAAATGACAAAGAATGGAAGAAACCTTTCCATAAATCCTACACCGTTTTAGTTTATTGATATAGAATTTCAGTAAAGAAGCATTATATTTACGTATTATTTGATGTCACATAAAATGCGTTGTTTTATTTGTATTTATATAAATAAAGAATTATGCTATACATGTTCTGATTGTAAATGACACGTTATACATAAATGTTGGGTGTTTGTCTTTTATTTCAGCCCTTTTACAAATAAAAGAAATGTTAACCATTCAGTGATGTATAAAAGTTAAACAATAAATCTAACCTATATACAAAAAGCATAAGGAAACCTATACTAAAGACAGGAAATGAGTGTTAAAAAATTTAAAAAATGACAGCCTAATTTTCCGTGATATATTACCTTCTCTTTTATGGAACCTTTACAACCTTTAAGTCTGTATGTCAAAGTGTGAAGTTAATTTTTTTGTAAAAATATATATTTTTAAAAAATTTAAAAATTATGTGTCAGAGACGAAGAAACAAAATATTTAGTTCTTAATGGGGTTAATTCTAATGTGGTCTTATAAGGATTGCCAGCGGTACTTGAATGCAGATTTATTCTTGCATTTTAAGAGAAAAAAAGTAATGATATAATAATAACAGCAAGATATATTTTTTTGTAGCGAGATGTGGCTGAGAGGCAGATGTGGAGTACTTGTATGCGTCTTACTTCTGACATAATCGCCTTGATATGTTATTTTCATTTTATATTTAATAGCTATTCCATTCTAACCATTCTATAAATCCTGCACTAATTTTGCATGCGGATAAAAGAATTTAAGAAGCCAGTATTTTCGTTTAGTACATGGTGCCATACAAAAAGCGTTGTTATGATTTAAAAATAAATTTTTATTTAAATATCAAGGAATATATAATACCTTTTGTAATTGTTAAGTCCAGTTATGAATGAAAATAATAATAATTTTTTTTCAGCCGTTCTTCTAAAGAAAGAAATGTTGACGAGGCAGTGATGAATAAAAGGTAAACAATTTATCCTGCTTATAAGCATAAGGCATATGGTAACATGTTACAAAAGTCAATGAAATAACTCTTAACTTGAATGTAAGATACAGCAAGCACGTTTGTGTGATTTATTATCTTTTATTTTATAATAATTTACTATTAATTTAGTTAATCTTAGTGTAAAAGCGAAAAGTTTATTTTTGTCATTTAAGCCAAAGACAGAGAAAAAAAAACCTAGCGATCTAAAGAGCTAAACGCTGATGGAAATCTGAAATAGAACGTCTGCTATACAGTGGATCCTCTCATAACGAGTAATTCGCATAACAAGCAACATTTTAACAGAATTTACTTATTTCGCATAACGGCTTACTTCAAGAGTAATTCAATTTTAAAACTAAAAACGTATTTATTGTCTGACAACTATAATTATATATATATATATATATATATATATATATATATATATATATATATATATATATATATATGTATATATATGCACACACGCATATATATATATATATATATATATATATTATAATCACATTCTCATCAATGACCCAATAGTGTGGAGACACAATTACAAATGGCGCCCTTCCGGTCAAGTCACTCCAGCTCTGCAATGCAGTCTGTGAAAAAAGAAGCTGATTCTGAAGGAGCAAACGCTGTTGCAGTTCAGTAAGTTAAGCCCAGTGGAATAGTGTCGGGGCTAGACCTGTCAACGGATACTCAGGAACCCGTTATCGTGCAATTACACGGGAAATAAAATTGCGCTCGTGTACCCATGAAAATGTGGCTATACGAACGGTGGCAAAACTCAAGCTCGTGAGCCGCATGCGGCTTTCCTGTGTTCACATTGAGGCTCGCGAAAAATTTATTAAATTAAACATTTTCTTTTGAAATATATGCTTTGATGTACTTTTAACAAGAAAACGCTTATGAAGAAATATCTGTCAACGGGAAATAAAATGCGGTCTTAACAAAATACATTGCACTTTGATACACATTTTTTTCTCTAAACATTGAACAAAAATTGCTAAAAAAATATTTTTGTTCTTTGAAATACACCGGCAACATTCAATTAACCGGTTGACACGAGCCAATGTTGTTTATATTACTTTCCCCTCACTCCTCCCTCCAATCCTATCCCCACCATTCTTACAAAACACCTAATCCATTATTGAGTTATTTAAAATAAAAAAAATTCAGTCTTTCAATGGTTATCTCTGTAATAAAAATAATAAATGAAAGTTTTTGGTAACAAATCTGGATATAAAATAATTTGGGCGTGATTTAAATGTTAAAGGTTGAAGGGACTGTGATTTGTTTGTAAAGGGTTGGTGATATCAACTGTCACCACTTGCCCACAGTTGTTGGCATGCAGCATGCCGCTAAAACTTATTAAAAAACCACGCCCTTTCCATTCGCTTGCGTTTCTTGTGTTCGTATACACATGTGGGCCTAAAAGAAAAACTAATTTTAATAAGACGTACAAAGTTGTCAGTACATGTATCTAAAGTTAATAAATTAATAGTTACTACCACCGCCAGCTGACATTAACATTCAAGCTGCAGGGCCCATATGACCTGACTGAACGTTACGTCATTGTTTTCGAAATTTTGTTTGAATGTCCAATTTACGGTAGTTTTAGTTTATGAGCGTGACGAATCCATTTACGACAGACATAAAAGTTTGTAATGCATTAAAGTTCATATGTTACTTAATGCATGCCCTTGGCTACTGCGTGAAATGAGGTGCATGGATGGTGGCTAGATTGCATTGTGTAGCGGTCATGTCGGCGAAAATTATGTTGGTTTCTAACGGGTACCCGGGTACCCATTCGACAATTTGGACGAGGTCTCGGGCAGGTTTTTTTAAAACGACATTGACAGCCCTAGTTGGGGCAGAATTGTATTTTAGTTTCCTGACTTCTAGTTTCTGGTAAACACCTGTTGGCATTCTTCTAGCCGCCTCTGTCCTGAGTTGGGTTTACTCGCAGTTTTCCTTTTCCATATAAATATATATTGTGAAGAACCTTGCTACACATGACCGTATTAATCTCACTTCCTCAATCTCATCATCAACAAAGATGTTGATCGACCTTATAATTCTTTCGCTTTATAAATAGTAATTCTTTTTGCCACACTCATTCAATAACATTCTGGCCACTGTGACACTCCGGCACTTCGTTATCCGTCAGCTGTATCCTGGTAGATAGGGTAAGTGTGTCTCTTCCCCTCTGAATATCGAGACACATATATTAATGATAGTGAGAATAAGTAGGCCAATAATATTGCGAATAGGTTTTAAACAAAGGAAAGTTTTATAAGAAATATATAAAGGCAGTAATTATTAAATGTATCTGTGGCAATCCTGTACAGTGCAGTGTCAGTCAAGGCATCGCTAGATATCGCTAGCATAACAGTCTAGATATATTTTAAGCAGAACTGCCATGTTAAAGGAGCAAAGGAAAGCCATAAAATTATGATAATTATTTTACTTATTGTGCATTATTGTTATGAATGAAAAGAGTTTTAACTTGTTACAGAAAATATATTTAATACAATGTGTTGTAATTTTTCTAAAATCCTATTTTGTAGGCAACTACAAGATCGAAATAATGTGTACAAGAAAAAGTACCGTTTATATTTTTTACATTAAGATTTCATTGTTGCATTAAAATTATTGGCACAATGCAAATTCTGCCCTAGCCTTTTGTTATGTTTTTATCCTCTTTAGAAGTCAATTAAGGATCAGAAACCGGCATAATGTTAAAATATACTTTGAAGCATTATGAATATTTAGTTGTATACTTCACCGACAATTATTAATTGATTTGCTATTGTTTTATGGAAAAATCGCAAATGCCTTAATAGTGTAAGTCTTAGTTGTTTATAAATTTTACGGCAAACATTTTAAAACTGTATATAAAATAATACCATTCTAATGTATGTACTATTTCATTGTTTCCGATAGAAGAATACTATTAATTTTAAAATTTTACATTTTGTTATTTAAGAACCAAGTCGCCGCCCAGTAAGAGACCTTACTCAAAGACATCCCCCATAGCAAATAACTATAATTTTGTGTAAGTATTCTCCACTTTCCTCATTTATACAGTCTTTAATGGTAACCTGAAATAAGAACTTATACAGTTTATGTAGATAGTGACAATTGTTTGCTTATTTATTAATGTAACTTGTGTAGGCGTTCTCTCAATACAAAACCTTGTACACAATAATCCTCTGAAGAACTTGTTTCAGTAAAACATCTTTAGTATATATACTTTGTACATGACATATATTTTAAGGTTATACATCGTGGAATACACATGCACACACATTCCGTCCTTCCACCACGGAACTTCTCTGACAACTCCTACCCCAACATTCTTAGCCGATGGGAGCGACTCTTTCTTCCCGCGCTTTCACTCACGTGACCTCTCCGTCATACAGCACGCGATACACTCGTGATACAAACGTGACAGATAGGGTTTGTCATTTCTAAGACCGGAAAAAGACATAACCCATTTGTTCGTAGCTAATTTTATGGGATTGAGGTCAAGCTTTTCTTAAATATCCGTAACTAAATTGTGTTTTAATACACTAAAAGACGATCATCTAGGTTCAACTTTTAGACGCAATGGAAATAAGCCTAAACATTTTAAAACATGAGTGTAAGCCGTAAGCGGTCGTTCGATAGTCGTCAACACTAGTCCTAGTCAAACTAATAGTGGTCAAGTATTAACTTATATTTATTTTAATATTAATTGTTTCACTTGTTCCTTATAAAAATTTAAGCCTTAGTATTTATTAATAATAAACTACTAGTAAGATAATGACTTTACTTACATTACAATATTTAATAGTTTGAATGAATAAAAATCACGAACGAACGTACGAATGATCTAGAGTAGACACACACATACATTTATATAATTCATACTCGCAAGGACGTTCTATTTCGCATAATAAAATATGTATCAAATAGCCTAAGCTTATATTTGTATTTAAAATTCTATAAAATTAAGGTTTTGAACAAGTTTTCTTCAATTTCAATGTGCCCATTTGTTGTAATAGTTATGAACAAATATTAACTAGTTGTCCCCTCCGCACCTCTGGAAGTGACCGAGTTATAAATAGGTTATATTAATAGATTTTTAAAAAAAGAATAACAATCCCTATGCAAATGTGTCTTAAGTCGAAACGTTTCATTCAAAACATATCACGTGCAGGTATCTTTTTGATATAAAAAAATGTGTCATCATTTCCAGCAATTTTCTCGCTTGTCATATAATATAAAAAACGTAAAAAACAAAGTTTTTGATTATAAATCCTTTATATACCAGATATAACTTAAAAATATGCTCAATATAATATGCATCGCACGACAATCCAAAAATGCAAAGTTTTAGTTATGTCTCATATATAAAGGATTTATAGAAAAAAATACTATTACAGACTGCCTGCTACATTTCAGCTCGATTTGATCACGGAAAAAAACGATTATAAAAACATGTTTAACATAATGCGCATCGCACGACTGACTAGCATAAAAATTTTACAGATCGGGAATATATTTAAAAAAGTATCTTCAATATAATACGCACCACACAGAGCGACAGGAAAATATTAAAAAGGTTGTACTATGTAAATACTCACCGCGACACTCTAGCATAAAAAGTGACATGCTACATAGAGATACATAAAGATAATCTACAAATTAATTAAATTAATTACAGCACATTCGATCAATGTGAAATTTTGATAGATCATTTTTTTTCGTCGCCACGAGTTAACAGCTCGCTGGCATACGGGGAAGTGGGTTATAAATATATTCAAAGTTTTTGCGACAAGCAATCAAACAATCAAGCAGACGCCACGAGTTAATATAAATGATTTAAAATAAGAGATTAACAGTAAACTGTACAGTTACTTAAGTCTTCCTTCCTAAAATCGTAAGTCATTGTGTAATGGATTAAGGAAAACATTTCTTTCAACGTTGTCTATATCTTCTCTTCCAAGTGCTCTACATTTCGATTTAAATAATATTTCTCTATATACAAATCCGTCCTACTGAAAATATTTGTGCTTTCAAATTTAGCCATTTTTGTTGTGTTTTTGGCATTTTATCTTCTATAAAAAAGTTTTCTTAAACAATATATTTTCTTGTCTTAAGGTTATTTTCAATAAATATTAGAAAAAAAAACAAATATTGATTTAAAGTATTTTAATTAATTTTCTGCATTAAAATCCTTATTTCATGAAATTAGAGAACAAATAATTACAAATGTTTAGAAACTTAAATCAATAAAACTTATTGTTTTTACTAGTTTAATGTCATTGTTATTTTCAGTGTCCTGACTGTGAAGAACGTTGAACAGATAGTTGTGAAAAGGTCAAAAAGCACAACGGTCGGAAATGTCGACAATATGGCCACTAATGAGAGTACCATCAACGTGAATAAAAGTTAAAGTCTATCAGAAGATAGTGATGTCAAATAGTGGAATGAACGAACGGCTGAGATTAAGGTTGTAAACACATTTCGTGCAGGTTGAATGTTTTTGTCATTTAAAGTAAACTTTTATATTTAAATAAATCATTAAGAAAATTATATTTTAAAGACATGATAAAATGTATTGATATTTTTAAACAAAATAAACAAAAATACATATAAATATTATGAAGTTCTTTTTATCTTTAAAATAGGGCTGCGGAAATTAACGATTAATTTCTCAATTAATCGTTAAAAATGTTAACGATTAAAAAATTTTTAACGATTAATCGACCCACAACTTATAAATGTACTGGAAGTCAAAAAAGTAAAATATTTCGGCCGATAAATATAAGCTAATTTCCGGACGTTTACACGAATATTTTGTTTTTAAATTATGGACTGACGTGAATGTTCAAAATGTTGATAAAGGTTATTGTGTCCATTGAGAGAAATCGTTTGTCTACCATGCAATGTTCCCTCTAAGTCTGAGCTTCGTTGGTCCGTGTGCAAAGTGTTTATAAAAACTCGTGTGCAAAGTTGCACAACGTCCAATTTGTGTGCATTATTTTACAAAATTTGCAGCGCGGTGATTCTAAATTGCTGCGCTGCTTAAAGGGAACATTGCTACCATGATTCTGACACTTCGCTTACATATCACATGCATACCAAACATCCACTACAGTATCGGAAACTTCAGCTGAGGCAATCTAAAGCTACGTGAATGATTGTTCAACTCGGCTTGTTATATTGTCAATAAGACACGCTCATCACTTGAACCAAATAATGTCAATACACTTGTCTGTTTGCGCTGTTGGTTAAACGATGTCATATAAAGAAGACATTCCAGTGTTATTTCGATTTTTGAAAAGTATTTTAATAAATGTTACTTATATGACACCATACATTTCAATTTTGTGCTTTAATCGAAATTAACGATTAATCAATCGTTTAATTTTTCAAAAGTTAACGATTAAATTTAATTTCATCGTTAACAGCCCTATTTTAAACAGTTCAAAACGTGTTCAAAAAAGTTGTACTTTTCTTACAAATTAAACTGTGTTTATGAGAAATAACACTTTCTTCTGACACATTCTCTTTTCTTATTATGTCTCTTTTATTTCCACTGCATGCTGTCCTCTGCTGGCTCATGTTCAAGCTCTTTAACTTTCACAATTTCTCTTTGTTATCCCTTTCCTTCGAATTCTTTATTGGAAAAAAAACAGTTGGATAAAACTGCTAGATGTTTACAGTTCGAATAAAAGAGGACCGTGAATTCTCATTACGTAGCAGGCTAACATTGGATATTAAGATTAAAATTGTATCTATTAATTTGGCTTTAAAGCTGACATATTTGTATAGTTTTAAAAATGTTATGTTTTTTCACAAACTAATATTTATTATGTTTGGATAGTAGCCGTATAAATATATATATATATATATATATATATATATATATATATATATATATATATATATATATATATATATATATATATATATGATCTGAACCTTTGACAACTTAGCGATGGAGTGTGTAACGTTTGTTGTATTTGGAAACGGTAGATTTTCCTAAATAATATGTGAAGACCTTGTTATGTTTATATTGTGGTGTTAGACAAATCGTAGTGATGCTAATATCGAAGTGAAATAAATATTGATATGACCTGAAAACTAATAATAAAATGTGCATTTTTAAAAAATATATTATATGTTCCTTTGTTTACATTTTAATTTTATCTGTTGAAACATTTTTGATGCCATACTTTATAATACTCTTTACGGGTTTCTGTAGTTTATAAAAAAAAACAAAAACAATTAACATAACTCAAAAGGAGGTCAATTTTGGAAAACAATTTTTGGACTATTCACAGTATAAAAAATGTGCAACCAATAACATTTAATTACACAGATCAGACACGTTTTTCATATAAGCGGCTTCGAGATTTTATGTGAACTTAGAAATTAGGCTTTATCCAATCTATGCTTGTGAGCTTAGGAACCATTAAGATTGTATTACATGACAGGCTAAAATTTCAGTCATGTGGAATTTGTTGACTTCAGATATAGTTGTTGTTCATGAACATAACGATTATGATTTTTATGTTAAATCGTGCAATTCTAAAAACATATGGCTGCCTCTAAATGTTTATCTTCATTTCGAACAACATGTATTTAAATATGTCTTTAATAGTATTATTGTTTTTAATTCCTAATTTCCTTACAAACAAATAGCCTTAATATCTTGTGTACAAATTTATTTCTATTGATATATCTCTAAGTTGATTTCTCTTTTTTTATTATTATTATCGCTTTCTTTAACTGATCTGAAACGTGTCCTCGTTTTATCAGTGAAGATATTACGCTGGGGACCTCTGATTCAAACAATTTATCTGCACTTTATTATTAAATGGTTATTTAAAACCCAAAGCAAATTTTAAACAGAAATGTATACTTAATGTGAACATTAAATGTGTGAGTTGCTTTAGTGTATTTTTGTGTGTAGAAGAAAAAAATAATATTTTTATTTTATTTTTACTTTATCAAACAAATATTAGTGTTCAACATCCACTTACAATTTAAAGTGGACTCTCAATATCTTTTTGTTTACATATTTTCAAAGTGTTTGCCATTCACTTCTAGTTCCAGGTCTTTTTCATATTTTTCATTTATTTTATATCGGACACCAGGAACATGTGTGTCTAAATTGCAAATTCTTTGCTCACATGCCGTACGTCACTCTAATCATTCGATGTTTTTTAAATAAAAAACCTGCTGATTTGTTGTTCTTTCTACTTTGGCGTGTTTCTAAGTACCTAAACTAGATATATTTAACATATTTTGTTAAAATATTATTTAAGAAAAAAGGGTAATATTATGTCTACAGGGTTTTAGTATTGTTTTTTTAGTTCTAATTTCTTAACCATCATTTATTTTGCTATTTTCGATGTGATGTTTGATTCATTTAAGTTCATTTAAAAAAAATCTCCCCATAAAAATTGTTCATTTTTTTCTCTATACAAGTAGTATTATCCTATACGTTTTTTTTATATTTTTTTTATTAACGATAGCCAATCCTCAAACGTTCCTTTCGCATAAACTGAATTTCCTCCTTTTAAAACGTTTGATAAACAAAATCCTGCATTATATTACAGTATAGTATATTTTCATCATATTACTACAATAATATATTAAATTTAGTTATTTTTAAATTTATTTCATAATCTAAATAGAGAAAGCCTAAAAAAAAAGCACTGTTGCACTGTTTGCCGTATGACAATTCACCTCTATTTACATAGGCAACAAAGTGAATTATTTTTGCTAAATCTAATAATTTTATTAATCATAAAATGTTTGTCGAAAACAACACAAACTTTTCTAGAAAACAAACTACATATCCTTAATTTCTCCCCAATAAAGATAGCTTTATTACATAAAACGATTCAATGGATACTTTCGAATTGTAATGAGACCTTAATAGATATACTGTGAATGTACTGAATCAACTAAAATATTATAAAGCTTAGAATGTTGGCCAAAAAGAATATGACATGAGAAAAATGTGTTTAAATCATAATAATTGAGTCATGTCTTATGGTTTAAAAAATATACATTTTTTAAAAGTTTTGACAGCATAGGGCGTAAACCAAACGGGAACATCTCATTTACGATTGAGCAATGTACACGGGCGAATCTAACTTTTAAGACACGTAACTTTTCTGTGATGACCTGTAGAAATGGAAATTCCGAGATAAACATTCATCACGTTGATCATTGATGTTATGTTGTGTTAGCTTCAATACCTGTACTTTTAAGAGAACCGTCACAGTAGACATTAGTAGGACTACGCCCCGTGTCTTTGGTATGGTTTGATGGTATAACTTGGATTTTGGAATTTTAATCATTGTATAAATCATAGATTCCATTCACTAGACTTGCGTTTTGCTTTAAAAGGCTTCTAAATGTAATATTAAATAAATAATATTCCTCATTTGATATCATAATTTAGATACATTTTCATGAACAATGCCTACGTAGAAGTATGATTTGACAGCACCATGATTCAAACGTATACTTTAAATCAAAGTTTGTTTCAAAAATGAAGAGCTTGTTAGTTTTGAGTGTTAATAAATAATGAAAGTCTTTTATTTTACGCTCATAGATGATTTAAAACACAGGAAATGCGAAGATTACATTATATAATTGTTGGTCTTATGTTGACGTAACTAACATTTTATTACTATTGAGCACCATTATCATCTTTGAAATATTAGTGATGAGAAAAATTAGAAAATAGCTTAGGAAAAGATTCCGACCACCACCAAGCCCTATTTTTTTCTTCTTTTGAGTGACACTCTAATGCTCAAAGATATAACGATGGATTGTCAAAATATTTTTAGAAAATTAGTTACATTACAAATGCTTAAATTTTGTCGGATTTTAATTTACATGTTACAAAAAATATATATAAAAATTGACATTTTTCTTGAACTTTTTTCTTTGCTGAAAAGTAATTCAATATTAAAGTATAAAATTTAGTGCATATATGGTAGAAACTTAAAAACAATACTTAAAAAAACTAATTAAATAGGGTTATATATTTTTCCTAACGAAATATGAATCTTTTATTGATTTATTGTTAATGTCTAAAGAAAAATACGCACACGTAAACTTCTACTTAGTGAAATGGAATTGAATTTTTTTTTCAATTTAAAAATATTTAGTTTAAGAAAATGAAGAATGAAAAAACTATTGAACGTCACACCATGAATTCATCAGTCAATTTGATAATTACAATAACAATTTCATTGTCTGAACCAAATAAACTTGCACATTTTTTAAAGGTAACAATCTATAATTAATATAGTTTTGAGAATGCTCATCGACAAATATTACTGTTCACTGTTATTATATTATCTGCATTGAACATCATAACGCAAATCTGCTTTATTTACGTTCATTTACATCCCTATTAATGCCTCTTGATCAAAATTGAAGAAAAAAAAATTAGATATACCAAGAAAAACAAAATCTGTCAGCGATTAGGTCAAAATACGCTTCTTTTTCTTGTCTAAATACGTAACAAAATATAAAATCTATAATGCATTTAAATTTCATTACTCTTAGACTAACTGATTGACTCTGTAACGCTTTGTAAACAACTTATGTGACTTTATGCTTTTTTTAGCAGTATAAAAATTACCCAAGAGCGAGCGAGGCAAACTATATTACTGTGTACAATCGTGGAAACCAAATGGCAACCATAGTGTGATATTATTTTGTTCAAAAATAAATTAAAAGCTGTGTCTGTAAAATGTCTAGTATTTTATCCTTTGATAATGTATTTCTGGAAGTAGTAGCAAGCCCAAAGCTGAGTAAATTAAATTTAAAGCTTAAGACAGTAAAGTAACAATGTCCCCCCAAGCATTGCAGTGCCATACCACCTGCAACTTCACAGGATATTTCGGTACCAGGATCTACGCTAAGTGTTCTGTTGTATTATCTTCTTTATTTTTATGATTTCATGATTTTATAGCCATTTTGAAGATATCAAGCTAAAAATCTCATTTAAGTGTAACTATTAACGCTATTGTAATACATCGACATCTTATGTAATTTGGTCATTCAATGTCGAATGGAAGTTCTGTTTAAAGCCCATATAAATTCCAGCTTGTTTTTTTTTATTTTTTTATTTATTATTTTTTTTTATATGTAACAGTTTTTAACTTAATATTTGTCCTCCGTGATAAATATAGTTCAGTTGTTTGAAATTTAAAGTGTCAAGACAACATAATTTGAAATAAAATATCTAACCATTTTATTTGACTTTATTGATATAAGAGCTTACATTTAAGTTAACGCTTTACTTGGAGATGTTATGACATTAAGATTTTCAATATTTTTCTTTTTCTGTTTATAAATCTGTATAATATAATAATAGTTAACTTCAAGATTACTAGCATTTTCCTTAATCCATTTCAGGTGTCCTCATTGACTCATAAATTTCAAAACTTTTCCCTGGAACAACGTCCTAACTTTCATAATTGATATTTTATACATGTGCATTGACGCATACGTGTGCGCACGCCGACACATTCACACATACAGCGACAAAAAAACAAAAGATAAAAAAAAACACCACACCGAAAATGCCTTTAGTGTAAACTATTGCCAATAAACTTTGGAAAATGTTTTAAGTTCCAAATGAAATTTGTGATAAGAATTATTCCCAGTGAGCATATCCTTGATTATAATTGGTATTGGCATTTGGTTCCGTGCTGATAAACAATCTTTATTAATGTTCATTGAATTCATGTGTTGCTCGATTAAGCTAAATATTGTTTCACCTGCCCTGGGCCGATAAGTATATAACACTTTGTGAACTGAAGAAAGCCAGTGACCTTCACTAATATTTGCTTCACATCTTTTTCTTTATTTTTTTTCCCTCTGTGTTACAACATTTGTTGTTCTATAATTACAATTTGCTTTCAAAATAGTATTGATTTTTGTTTGAATTTTTTAAAATAAAAGTGTCATAAAATGTTATTAAATTAAATGTAATCACTACTAATTAACATTGTAATATATCAAATTAACATTTTGTTGCGTTATTTTCAGACGTTTCTATGTTTGTGATTTCAAAAAGGTTGGATATCATTATCAATCTTATGCCATCTGTCTTATTTCTTTGATTCATAAACTTTTATTACCTCTTAACCGCCTGTTCTTGTTTTTTGTAAGGCTCTAAACCATAATAAGGAAGTCTTCAGGCGCAGCGAAATCATAGGCATTTTATAGGTTTTGTTTTATTTATTGTTTTAAACACATTACATGTTGGTACCAATGTTCCCTCTAAGCTTCGTTGGTCAGTGTGCAAATTAAAAAAATTCGTGTGCAAAGTTGCACAACGTCCATTATTTGTTCAATATTTTACAAAATTTGCTGCGCGTTGATTTTTAACTGCTGCGCGGCGTCGGTCAAATATCTGTGCGGCCACACAGCCGCGCAGCTTAAAGGGAACATTGGTTGGTACCAGGGCTGCATTAACCTATAGGCAAACAAGGCACGTGCCTTGGGCACCAAGCGTTTTGGGGGGCACCACAAGTCCTCAAGAAAAATGTGTATATTGTCCGTAATCGACATGACGTTAGCAAATCGCAAATGTAATATTAAATCGCACAGGGGCGGATAAATGGAAGGCTGATTGGGCTAAAACCAAGGGCCCCCAATGATTTAAGACTAAATTAAGGGACCCCAAACTTATTAAATTGTATTATAAAGTGGCTGGACAGGGCCCCTGGGTGGAAAGGCAGCAAGGGCCCCCCCCCATGCAATCTTAATCCATCCCCTGAAATGGCTTTTAAAAGGGACAATTGAAAAATTTGGATCTTTACAAAATTGAATTTTCTAGGGTTGCTGGAGTTGGTCAGTCAGTTTGATCCATTTTTAGCATCACACATTGCAAAATAAGGAAATTCTGGGAAAGGAAATCCTTCTTATGTATCCCAAACTATATGTGAAGAACTGATTAAAAGTATGTCCCCAAAAGTCCATCAAGTAATTATAGACGAAGTAAAGGCTTCCGGTTATTTCAACTTGTCAATACCCGATATTTCACTTATAGATCAGTTAAGCGTTGTTCTTCGATATGTGGTAGATGGAGAGCCCATTGAGCGTCTTTTGACTTTCTTGGAGCTGCAAAGTCACACCGGTGAAGATATGGCTAAGCAAGAGTTGCAGTACTTACGTGAAGTTTGCAATATTGATTTTGCGAAATGCAGAGGTCAGTCCCGGATAACGCAACTAATATGTCTTGGTATTACAAGGGCAAGCAGAAAAAAATTCTAGAGGAAAATTAGTTTTATATCTACATACCTTGTGCTACCCATTCACTAAATCTGGTAGGCAGAAGTGCCGTTGACTCTTGTTTAGAGGCAGTAAACTTCTTCCATACCGTGCAACTGATTTATACTTTTTTCTCAGCTTCAACCAACAGATGGAAGATTCTGAAAGGATGCTTTGTGGATTGAACGCTGGTAAACTCTCTTTCCGATACCAGATGGGAAGTACATGCTGTTGGAACTAAAGCTATTCTAAAGTCTCATCCTCAGATTATAGAAGCGTTAGAGTGTTTACAATAAGACCTGTCACAGAAGGGGGACACCAGAAGAGAAGCAGACAAAAATTGCAAAGAAGATACAAGAATTAGAATTTGCTCTCACGCTTGTCTTTTGGGAAGAAGTGTTACATTTTCACAGATTCAGTCAAGCTCTACAAAATGAGCACGTGAACTTGAAAACGTGTGCTGATTTGTATTTTTCACTAGCAGATCACTCGAATGAAAGACAGTGATCATTGATGGTGATGCCCCTGAGGTATCTCTGAAAGCCAGAGACAAATTTCGTATATTTGCTTTTTACGCCATTGTTGACAAACTTGAGACAGAGATGTGTAGATGAGGATAGTATATATAATGATATTGCAGTTAGATTTTCTGGTCTGGTCGATGTACCACAAACATCTCAGTGTTATATAGGACTATAAATGCTTATCCTGAAGATCTGAACCATAATTTATATACTGAACTACAAAAGTTACACTCATATATTCGCCACAAGTTTCGTGCATCAAAATCTGACACCAACACGTTGAGTCATGCAGAATTATACTAAGTAATAGAGGCAACATCCAGTTTGCTTTTCCAATGTAGAAATGGACTTGCTAATATTTTTAACATTAATGTTTACGAACGTTTTAACTGAGAGCTCTTTTTCTCAGTTAAAACGTACACAAAATCCAAGTAGATCAATAATTTATCTTTTCTGATGATTGAGACAGACATTTTGCGCAAAATTAACTTGGATGATGTACTTTGCTAGATGTAAATCTAGAAAAAAGAACTTTAAAATGTAAAGGTTTGCTTTCTCTGACTTTCTCATCTATTAAAAAAACTTGCAGTATATTTGTCTATTATTATAACAAAATTAATTAAATATTAATTTTAATACAGAAATAACTTGTCGTAGGTTTTATTTGAGTGATACTAGTACAAACATATGTGTTAACAGCGGCGTCACTAGGGTGGGTGTCATCCAGTTCGGTAGTTCATGGTGTCAACCCCTCACAACTTACTCCATGGACCTCCTCCGAGTATGCCAATGCCAAATAACGAGGCATACAGAATTTTACCCTTTGGTGTCACCCGGTGCGTCCGCACCTCCCGCAATCCCTTGTGACGCCCCTGTGTGTGTTAACAACTGTTTGGTTTGTTAGTTGGTTTGTTTGATATTGAACAGACCAGTGGTCAATGGGGGATCGGGGCAGAAGGAGGCACCAATGTGGGTTTGTGCCTCGGGCACCAAGATGGCTTAATCCGGCCCTGGTTGGTACATTTAATTTACAGACATGATTTGAAAAACACAACATTTAATACTAAAATGAATGCATTGTGCTTCAAGTTGAGCTAAAAATTATATATACTAGATATGGCCCGCAGCGTAGCATTCGCCGATGACTTGCTCAGAGATAATTCAGAGAAATGGGGCGGGGAAAAGTGCGGGGAAAAACATAAGCACGAGGAAATGAAAACAACGCGAGTTAACGCAAGATGTATTGTTGGTCTCGTTACATGCCCCCAACCCTGCACAATCCTCGTTTTTCCAACCATAAACTGTGATTTGTCGACCCTAGCAAGGGTCATTCTTCATACTTTTTTGCTTGCGTCTTGTGCTTGTCTTAATTTCAAGCGAATTGTATATAGATATTTATATATAAAAACATGCTTTATGATATGAGTAATTTTTTTTTACAGAACAATTTCTAGGGTGTTCAACATCAAAATCATTAACACCATCCATTTTGCTAACAGCAGAGAAGCTATTTTGTCGTGAACATTGTTCAGCGCTAATATTGGAGAAAATGTTGTTTTATATTATTAATTTTTATAAATAAATCTATCTAAGTTATTGCATAGTAGGAGGTTAATTATATCTAAATGTGCATTTTGTGATTCAAGCAAAAGAACAATTCTGATATCCTAAAAATTATGTATAACTATATTTCGAGAATATAGTAACAATATGTTAGGATTTTTTTTTAAAATCCATTTTGCTCGGCGCACCAATAGAGCTGGATTGCCATGATGTTATGTTTTATGATGATACTATTGAACATTTCCAATCTATGTTTGTTTTGAAATATTTCTTAAATATTTAAACCAAGAGGATAAACATGAACCATGAAAAAATATTATTCGCCTTTAAGATCAATCTGGAGAATTATAGGACAATTTTGATGGTCATCATCATCGTACTTTGACATAGTGTGACATGTAGCAACTCTAACACTCACCCAATCTGACATTTAGCAACTTTAAGACTCATCCACTCTAACATTGATCAATTCTAACACTTATCTACTCTAACATTTATCAATTCTAACACTTATCTACTCTAACATTTATCAATTCTAACACTCCCCCACTCTGACATTTAGCAACTTTGACACTCACCCACTCTAACAATAATCAATTCTAACACTCATCCACTCTAACATTTATCAATTATAACACTCACCCACTCTGACATTTACTAACTCTAACAATCACCCACTCTAATATGTTTCAATTCTAACACTCACCCACTCTGACATTTAGCAACTTTGACACTCACACACTCTAACATTTATTAATTCTAACACTCAACCCCTTTGACATGTAGCAACTTTAAGACTCATTCATTCTGACATTTAGCAACTATAACATTCACCCACTCTAACATTTAGCAGTTCCATTTCACTCCCCAACACTAACATTTATCAACTTCAACACTCACCCAATCTGACATTTATCAACCTAACACTCACCCACTCTGAATGTAGCAACCCTAACACTAACATTCTCTGACATTTAAGCCCTCCAGCATTCACTAGGCGTTTCAGCGCGGTACCGGGTACTCGTTGCCATGCGATTACCCGGGGGACTTAAATTGCGCCTGGGTACCCGTAAAAATGTCGCTGCAATGTCTATACCAACGGTTGCATAAGTGAGGCTTTTTTGTGTACACGCAGTTGCTCTTGAACAAATAATGAAATTAACAATTTTTGTTTGAAATATTTGCAGTGAAATAAGTTTAAAACGTGAAAACGCTTAAGAAGTTATCTGTCAAAGTGAAATAAATACGTTGTAGACAAACTCCAACATATTTTAAAACACCATTTTTCTCTGAGCTAACAAAACAAATTTTAACACAAAAACATCTTGGTTCTTTGAATGAAACAATTGCAGGAAGCTGATTTGTTTTTCCAATACACGGAATACATTGAGTTTTCGGCAGAAACTTTCCTATTTTGTTAATCTAAAATCTAACCCCACTCTAGCTACTCCCTCCACTAATGTTCCCACCATTCTAAAAAAGTACCTCATTTGTTATTGGGGTTTTAATCTATATATAAAAAAATCAGAGTATGTCTGTGTGTGTGTCTGTGTGTGTGTGTGTGTGTCTGTGTGTGTGTGTGTGCATGTCCTTTATAGCTGACTAAACCATTCATCCGATCGTCATGACATTTTTGGAGACTGTTAAGTACCTACCTGGGATGGTAACTGGCAACTTTGTTTTCTAAATTTAACACTCATGGGGCTAGGGGGCCCATAATGTCATTTTTTGCTAATATGAGCTATATAAAAATTGGTTCCCTGACAAACGCGCACAAGACAATCGCGCACACAACAAGCGCACACAGATAATTCCGCAATGACACAAACGCGCACCGAACAAACGCAAACACCGATAGTTGTTCACAATGACAATGGCTCACACCTACAAACCTAACCCTAAACCTAACCCTAACCCTAACCCTAATCCTAACAGTGTGCGCGATTGTCTTGTGCGCATATGTCTGGTCACCATAAAAATTAGTTTAATCGCTAGCTACTGTGTAAATTGTTGGATCTTAACCAAACTTTGTATATGACAACTTGATAACCAATATTAAAATACTATAGGGCACTGAACTGCAAATAGTCATTCCTTTGGAACTGGGGCCCAAAAATGCACATTTCTTAAACGTTTAAGATTGTATTCACCATTCAGACATTAACAGTCTTGACAAATATTGACACATGTATCCATTATTATACAAATTGAA
Organism: Ampullaceana balthica; assembly: GCA_944989445.1. Classification (NCBI taxonomy): domain Eukaryota; kingdom Metazoa; phylum Mollusca; class Gastropoda; family Lymnaeidae; genus Ampullaceana; species Ampullaceana balthica. Next base: position 109,881 of record CALYLW010000049.1, on the reverse strand, counting down.
ATGAACAGGGGTTTTGAACTTTATATCTTGCACTGAATGGGCCCCGGGGCCCTTAATGTCTTTTTTTGCTTATATAAGATATATAATAATTAGTTTATGCGTAGCTACTGAGTAAATGAATGGATCTAAACCAAAATTTAAATTTAAAAAAACTTGGTAGCCCATATTAAAATACTATAGGGCACATAACTTCAAATGTCCATTCCTTCTGGGCCAGGGACCGCAAATGTCTTCTCATCGGATATGTTTAATGTATTTTCCCCCACTCAATTTGTCAATTTTTCACGATCTTGAGGAATATATCTATGAGGAAACTTAATTAAAATGATAAGGTTTTCTATATATAAAAATCAAAGAATGTCTGTGTGTGTGTGTGTATGCATGTCCTTTATAGCTGACTAAACCATTCACCCGATCGTCATGAAACTTTTCAGGACTGTTGAATATGCTCCCGGGATTGTAACTTGCTACTTTTTTTTCAAAATTTAACACTCATGGGGTGCGGGGGGCCCATAATGTCATATTTTGCTTATACGAGCTATATAAAAATTAGTTTAAGCATTATCTACTGAGCATATGAATAGATCTTAACCAAACTTTGTATACAAAAACTTGATAGCCCATATTTTAATATTATAGGGCAATTGACTCCTAATGGCCACTCATTCGGGGCCTGGGGCCCAATATACCTTTTTACTTAAACTTTTAAGATTTTATTCCTCAATTCAATTTTTAAAAAACTTGACAAATAATGGTAAATGTATCCACTATTATCCATATTGAAATGAACAGGATTCTGAACTTCATATCTTGCCCTGAATGGTCCCCGGGGCCCTTAATTTCGTTTTTCGCTTATATGAGCTTTATATATATATAAAGCTCATATACGTTAGCTACTTAGTAAATGAATAGATCTTCACCAAACTTTGTATACAAAAACTTGGTAGTCCATATTAAAATACTATAGGGCACTGAACTTCTAATGTCAATATCTTCGGGGCCGGGGCCCAAATGTCTTTTTTTTCGTATATGTTTAATATTTTTTTCCTATTCAATTTTTAAAGATCTTAAGAAATATATCCACAATAGAACTGAATTAAAATGAACAGGATTTTGAAGTTGACCCCTTGGACCGAATGGCCCGATGGCCCCTTAATGTCATTTTCCCCTTATATTCTATTTATATAAAAATAAAAGTATGTCTGTCTGTGTGTGTGTGCATGTCCGATCGTCATGAACCTTTTCAAGACTGTTTAATATGCTCCCGGGATGGTAACTTGCAATTTTTTTCGAAATTTAACACTCATGGGGCGCCGGGGGCCAAAAATGTCATGCTTTGTTTATATGAGCTATACAAAAATTAGTTTAAGCATTAGCTACTTTGTTAATTGATGGATCTTAACTAAACTTTGTTTATAAAAACTTGACAGCCAATATTAAAATAATATAGGGAAATGAACTCCTAATGATAATTCCTTTGTGCCTGGGGGCCCAAAATGCCATTTTTCTTCAACTTTTAAGAATTTTTCCCCATTTATTTATTAACGATCTTGAAAAATAATGATAAATGCATCCATTATTATCCATATTGAAACGAACAGGTGTTTTGAACTTTATGTCTTGCACAGAATGGGCCCTGGGGCCCTCAGTGTCGTTTTTTGCTTATATGAGCTATATGAAATTTAGTTCATGCGTTAGGTACTATGTAAATGAATGGATCTTAACCAAAGTTTATATTCAAAAACTTGGTAACCCATATTAAAATACTTAAGGGCACTGAACTTGTAATGTCAATATCTACGGGGCCGGGGGCCCCAAATGTCTTTTCCTTTTTCGTATATGTTTAAGATATTTTTCATATTCACTTTTTAAAGATCTTGAGAAATATATCCACAAAAAAAAGAATTAAAATGAACAGGTTTTTGAAATTGACCTCTTGCGCCGAATTGGCCGGGGGCCCCTTAATGTCATTTTCCCCCTATATTAGCTATATAAAAAGTAGTTTAAGTGTTAGATAATGAGAAAATAACCTGATTTTGACCAACCTTAGCATATAAAATCTTAAGAGCCTATATTACTAAATACTATAGAGCACTGAACTCCTAATGTCCATTCCCTCTGAGCTGGGGGCCCAAATGTCTTTTTTACTTAACTTAAATAATTGTATTCCCTATTCAAGTTTACACGACATTGAGGAATATAGCTTGAGTACAATGGCAATAAAAAAACTATATTATCACTCATTTTGGGGCCGGGCTCTTCTATCGTTTCCTCTTTTGTACGCTATTGAATTATTAATTTGTTTATCCGTTTGATATGAAACTTGGAATTTTTTTTCACACTTTCGCAAAGGTTTCTGGCATAATTAATTTTAAAACATACCACTCATTGGTTTCTTTAAATTTATTCATTTTTACTGAGATCGTTGCAACGCACGACGGGTCTGCTAGTCTATATATATAAAGCTCAGTTGTTTGTATCTGCGTCGGTATGTTTCACTTTTCAACTTTCTGTTCGTTACACAGCCACGGAAAAACCAAATGACGGACGGGGACCAAATTTTGCAGGACGGTTCCTTTTACCCCTGAGATGGTTTTACGTTATTTTTTGTAATTTTCCCTTTTGCCCGAATGGCGTAAATTAAATAATCAGAAAATGCAGAGACAAATAATGAAAAATTTAATCTCATTTCTATATTGAAAAACTTTACGCGGACGTTCAAATTCCGCTCAAAGCGAGTTATTTTTGGTGAAGTTTTTTTTGTCCCCAATGCTTTATTTTCAGCGGTGCGCATTAAAAAAATATTATATTGTCTAATTACGGTGCGCACATTTTCGTGTACGCTTCTTTTAAAAAATTAAAATATAAGCATAAAACAATGACGTAATTTAATATTTCTATACAATCCATACAGACAACGGGAATCAATATACATAATTAACATAAGTGACTTATCTGTGTTTGATAAATACGAAATATTAAACTTAATGAAATGTACACAAAGTATTTCATAATAATTATAAATCCTCAAATCCTATTTTTACATCGTTGCCTTTTCACAAAATTAAAATATAAGCGTAAAACTATGACGTCATTTAATATTTTTATACACAATCATATTGTCTAATTACGGTGCGCAAATTTTCGTATACGCTTCTTAATTTGAGCTGTGCTGTACAAAGAATTGTACTGTTCTTTACTGTTACTTTCTGTATATTATAGACACGTAAACATATTTAAATACAATTGCCACACGATGCATTAGGTTTAATTGTATACATGTTTAAATTTAATTGCGAATTTGTTGTAATTATTTTATGTTCCGTAACTCGACATTTAATAAACACCTATTTATGTAATAATTGTGTCAGTATTTTTTTCAAGGCTTCATTTTTAGCGGTGTGCGTTCTAAAAACTTTTATCGCCTTATTACTGTGCACACATTTTCGTTTATGCATCTTAAATTTAGCTGTGTCCTATTAATATAACATTTATATTTGGTTTGTCTTTTAATAAGCTATTTTATTTTACATAAGCTATACACTTATACAATTTAAACTAAGGCTAATGGACCTATTTACATATTAGATTAAACTAAATAAAGTGATCCTGAAAACGCTTAATTATTAATTTTTTTTTGCGAATTGAATTTGTTATGTTCATTCCTTTGTAGTTGGATTAACATAGGTCATGTTTAAAATCAATTATTGTTATTGTTTCACATTCGTTTTTTAACAGACAATTGATTTGTTTTTGTTTTTTTAAATGTGGAAGATAATTTCATTATTTTTAGAAACAAAATCTGTTTTTGGGCAATGAAAGTGACTCAAAAAAGAATTTCATTCCTTTATGATATTTACCCTTTGCATACAGCAGTAAATTTTAATCGTAAATTTAGACACAAATATATAACAATTCAAATATTATTTCTATGTTTAGAACAACTATAAATAGATTACAAATGTAGAGGTATTTTTGGTCCAGTTGTTGTGAGCAGACTTTTTATTGAGCCATAATATTTCTATAACCATTTATTATTATTGTCTAAATACGGTACGCACATTTTCTTGAATTCCTTTTAATACTACTGCTTTAGTTTCTTTCAAGTATTTTAGAAAGTACATTTCATATATAACATTTATAATTTAATTTATTGGCGCTATATGTCAATAAACTTACACTTTTAAAAAGTTTATATAAGCTATTCATATATATATACACTATACATTATAAACTTTCAATACCGAACGTATTAACAGAAGTTGACTAAATTTAATATAGTGTTCATGAAAACTCTTAATTTATATGAATTGCGAGTTGAACATGCTATGTTCATTTCTATGTAGTCGGAATAACATAGTCCATTTCAAAAGTTGATTTTTAATCATTTTCAGATGTGCTTATGAACAGGCGGTTAAATCTTTTATTTTAATGTGGATATTTTTTTTTCTTTTTCAGAAACAAAATTTGGTGTGTGTGTATTGAATATAATTTACAAAATATGATGCCTTATCAGAAATAGGGAACAAAAAAATAGAATTCCTTTTTGAAATTATACACATTGCATAAAAACCGTAAATATAAATCGTACAATTTAGAGACATAAAAGTTTTAAAATATTATTTCCCTGTATCAACAACTATGAATACGTAAAAAGGAAGAGTTATTGTGGTCTAGTACATTTACGTTATAACAAGACTTTATTTTATGCGGCCAGCTTTCTATAATCTTTTATTATCTAATTATGGTGTGCAAATTTGCTTGATATCATTTTAAAACGACGCTTTTAAAAAATAAGTATTTTAGAAAGTACAATTATAATTTTGTTTATTGGCGCTATGAGTTATGCAGCTTTCGCCTTTTTAAGGGATAGTGCCATATGTTCTTTATCTCATAGACGCGGTTACAAATATTATATTACTTACAATTGTGTTACTATGCACTGTCGTAATTATATATGACATTTTTGATTGATGAGGGTGGTAGAGCTCTTTCGCAAAACCTATCAGTTATGTTTATTTAGTACAAGTGGGAATGAAATAGTAAATTTAGTTATTATGGTCCCCAAGATTCATTATTTAATAAATCAAATCTTTTAAATAGTAAGGTAATGTTAAAAGGCACTGCAAAAAGTGAAAACAACTTACGCGGTAAAATGGTAAAAATTAAATAATTGTGTTTGTTGTTTTCTTTCTCTCTTTTTTTCTTAAATAAATTCAATTATATTTATTAATTTTTTTCCTTTAAATGGAATATCTCTGTTGCCCATAATATGTTAAATAATAGATGAATCTGAATTATAACCTGGCAAATAAAAATTTTAATAACCAGCAAATACTACTGGGCAAAAGGGTCAGCACACTCCCGCTACGAAGAGCGGGTATATTTCTAGTATATACATAATAATATAAGACGCATTTGTTGTCTGTCGTCTGTCGTCTGGATGTTCCCTATTAACTCAAGATCCAGACAACCAAATAACGGGAAATTTGGTACACGTACACACCATTATACTGGAAAGGTTATTAAACAGGTTTCGTTCCATATTAATAAGATACGGGGGGCCGGAGGCCCAAAATGTAGTTTTTTCTTATATGAGCTATATAAAATAAAAATTATCGAAAATTAAGACGTAAAATAATGACGTAAAATAAACATTTTGGTGTCGAGATTAACAAAAAGGCGTTTATTGCCATAAAATAATTGTTTTGTTGTTGTTGCTTTGTTGTTGTTGCGGTTGTTGTTGTAGTTGTTGTTGCTGTTGCTGTTGTTGTTGTTGTCCACATCCCTTGCCCTGTGACGACAATGTCCTTCAAACGCTTCTGCATAACAACTACCAAAACAGAGCTTCCATGAACTTCACAGGTCACCCTATACTTATTCCCGTCCTTGGGCGGGCTTTGTTATATAGGAGCATGAAACTTTGGGAAGTTGTTAAGTACCCTCCCGCAATGATAACATACGAAAAAAAACTAACTTATCAGCTCGATATGATGCAAATAAACAGTTTTGTACGCTTCAACAGAAAACCTTATTTTAAACCCGGGTAAAGCCGGTTGCTTGCCCCTAGTGTATATATATATATATATACACACACACACATGTATTTTAATTTCAGTCGTTCAAGGATTTTCAGTGCAATAACAAAATTAAATGAAACTTTTTAAAGTTCCCCTTGTTTTTTTAAATCCTTTATATTAACTCGTGACGTTTGCTTGATTGATGCCTTGTTTGCCTAAAACAAATTTGGATCGATTTTTAACTCACTTTCTCGTGTGCGAGTGAGCTGAAATTGTGCAGGCATACTCGTGCCAATGATAAAAAGGATCTATCAAAATTTAAGATCAATCTAATGTTCTGTAATTAAATAAATGAATTTTTAGATTATCTCTATTTATCTTTATATAGCCTGTTAATTTTTGTGCTAGAATGTCGCGGTGCGTATTATATTGAACGACCTTTTGAATACTTTCCTGTTGTGCTGTGCGGTGCGTATTATATTGATGATACTTTTTAAAAATATTTTCCCGATCTGTAAATGTAAATGCCATTAATTGCTAATCTGTCTCGCTTTGCGCACTATGTTAAACTTGTTTTTATAACCCTTTTCCCGTGATCAAATCGCTCTAAAATTTAGAAAGGCAGAATGTACAAGTTTATTTTTACTATATCCTTTATATATTTGAGACATAACTAAAATTTTGGATTTTTTAATTTTCGTGCGATTCTTATTATAACGACTTCCTCCTTTTTCCTATATCCTGTGTCACTTTTTGTTGTTGTTTATCCTTTATTTTTATTTTACATTAATATTGTATGATATAGTATGTTTTAAGAATTTAAATATTACTTATGTAAGCACGTATTTTATGTTTATTGTACTGATGAAGGCATTAGCCGAAACGCTTACCGTCGTGTTAGTTTAAAAATTAAAGCTAAAATTTATTGTTTTCTTTACACAATTTGTTTGTGTATTTTGTATTGTATTATAATGAACATTCTTTTAGTTATGTCTCGTATATAAAGGATTTATAGTCAAAAATCTGTTTTCTTTTTTAAGGTTTTTTTAAAAATTGTTATTAAAGGTGTCGGCATGCTGATTGTCTCAAACTTGCAGCCGCTGAAACTAGTACATACCCGCTCACTGTCCATTCACATGTGTTTATTGTGTTCGTTAACATGAGGAGCCTGCGTAGATTTGGATTGAAAACTGATTTTAATAAGACGTACAAAGTTGTCAGTCGTCAGTAATGAAAGTTAAGAAATTAAATGGTTACTGCCTCCTCCAAGCGGACATTAACTATCAAGCTGCTAAGCCCGTATGATCTGATTGAACGTTACGCTAAGCTGCTGAGCCCGTATGAACTGACTGAACGTTACGTCACTGTTGTTGACATATTTTTGACTTTTCAGTTTACTATAGTTTCAGTTAATGAGTACGGCGAATTCATTTACAGCAGGAAAAAAAATTTGTAGTGCATTAAATTTGACAATGGTATGTTATTTGAAGTATGCCGTTGGCTACTGTGTGAAATAAGGTGCATGGATATCGCCTAGGGTGCATTGTATAGCGTTCTTGACGTCGAAAATTATACGGGGTTTTGAGCGGGTAGCCGGGCAGCTTTTTTCAACAATTTTGACGGAACTAGCACTCTCCCACTCTGATATTTAGCAATTCTAGCACTATGATTTTTAAACCCAGTCTCACACTAAAACTTAACGGTAACAAATAAGAGAGGCCTATTCGATGAAAGTATTTTCCTATTTAATAACGATTTAAATAATTAAGGTCCGTACTTTTTCATAAGTCGACACTGGAAGATGACTGCTTCCATCAGAGGATATTTGCCACCATGACACTGGGTCCCATTGAAATCGTCCATGTACATCGTCCAAATCATCACACCACCCTGTGAATAGTTGGCGCCATGTATTAGACCTGTGCAATATACAGTGGACAGTTATAATGAATATATCTGAAATGAGTGGCTAATTTCCAACAAAGGTTTGCTGGTCCGTGTGTAAAGTAAAAAAAAATTATAAAAAATAAAAATAAAAAAAAACCCGTGTGCAAAATTGGACATTGTTAATTTTTTTATATTTTTTTTAAATTTATTATTTTTTTTAATTTGTGAAATAGTTAAAAAAGAATTTGCTACATGGTAAATCTAAACTTACGAGTAGGCCAGATATCTGCGCAGCGTCGCAATTTAAAGGAAACATTGCTTAAGGATCTATGTAATTTTTAAAAAGTTATAATATAGGAAATTTTATCAAAATAAATATTGTTACCGTTTATCATCGAATTGTTTCAATTTAATCGTCACATTGCTAGAGTTTAATAATCACATTATTACAGTTTAATCATTGCAATGTTACAGTTTAATTATTACATTGTAAAAGTTTAATAATCATATTGTAACAGTTTAAAAGTAATATTGTTACAGTTTAATCATCACATTGTTACACATTAATCCTTACGTTCTTACAGTTTAAACACTAGCAACAACCAAAACAAAAATAATTATGATGTAAGTCGGAATATTAATCTGCACTCTCTATATTCTGTTTCTGGTAACTCAACTCACAAAAAACTAGTTTCGAATAAACTATAAACAATAATGTATTTAGTCAAAACCATTCTTTAGATTTCAACCATCGTCCATAGTATCAATTAAAAATACCAGAATCGTCTTGTCATCAATATAAAAAAATAAAAAAAAACAAGTAATACAAACTCGAATGAGAATTTAAACGCAATTTCCAACAAAGAATTTCCGATATTTTATTCAAGGGAAATCCTTTTAGATTACATTAAAAGTAATTTAAAATCAGTAATTCTAAAAGTAAGCAAAATATGTTGTTATATATCACAACACCTGTAAACTATTTTATATTTCATTACTGTTATACATTCATCATTCAACTGAATGTACAGCAGTTCTTATCTTATCTTAAGAACTGACTGCACATTTTGACGCGTTCGTTACGTTTTTTTTTCGTCTCTTTTATTTTTACTTTTTATTTTTTGTAAAAATGGACTTTGGTCAAAAAAGCTTGTTATTAGTTTCGACATTGAATACTTCGTTTGTGTTATAAATTAGGCAAATATTCTGAAATACCTTCTTCTGGAAACTTTCGTGGTCGTCGTAACCCAATCAGAGGCGGTTTTTGTAATAATAGAACACAGACAATTTGGAAAGTATTTGAATAATCTGACCACCTTCTGTCACTCTTGGGCAGATCTGTGGGTGGGGTGGGGGTTTCAGTGATTTAATACAAGTTCTATTTATGACAAAAGTGATTTAACAGAAAAACAAAATAAGGTCATCCTTTAAAAATATTCATCCATCCATTGCTTAAATTACCATGACACCAGTTCTTTCAAAACAAATTCATATGAAACTATTCACCGAATAAATCACAAGCAAACTATTTTCTTGCCTTTTAAATTACGAGACATAGCTCTTTCCCAGTTGACAAGCTCTTAATTTTTTTGTTAGTATTGAAACAATGGACGATTTCTTATTGCCTACAGCAGAGGTTCCCAACCCCGTGCCCGCGGGCGCCATGGCACCCGCGGAACGATTCGTATGTGCCCGCCACAGAGACAGAATTTTTTCATAAACATTAATTAAAAATGTGAATAATATTTATTTATTTGTTCGAATTTTAATTTTTTTGAGTGCCTAGGTTTATAAAATACGTTCGTATTTTTGCGATATTGTATGCATGAGTGGTTCCTTTACTGACAGTACTTGTCGCAACTTGTCTAGCGGCGACCCAGTTTGCACTCTTCACGCTAGCCTGGAACACTCCAGGAACAAGGAGTGATGTGCACATAGCATTCCCGGCCTGGAACCGCGTTGCTGTCATTGTGATTGAGATTGCTGCCCCGTTCGAGTTGCGACAGTTAGCTAAGAGACATCTTCGTCTGACAAAGCACGAATCAGGAGTTTTGATATTCCTTCTGTAAGTTTATAACAGGGTAAAAGCGATGTGTGTAATCTATTATATTAATAAGTGATAATCTATTATGATTGTGGGGATAGTTATAGTCCTTGTTATAATACATTTATGCATATAATATAGAACAGGCTTGCGCTATAACATTGACATAATATTGTAGTTCAATTACGATTTTTTTATTTTTTTTGTAGCCCTAAAATGAGTGGGCCGAGTAAAAGACAACGAACCAGTAATTTTAACACTGACTGGGAGGAATCATATTGTTTCGTTAATTCGAGAAATAATGCGTTTGTTTGTTGTGTGGTAGTAGCAGAGGCGTAACTAGGTTTTTGGTGCCCTTGGCAAATTTATTTTCGGCGCCCTTGATAAATTGACAAGTTTCAGCGATTTTTTCATTTGTTAGAAAAAACAATTGAATTTCTCTTATTTTATTTATGATTCGTGACAATTATTACGTAGTCTGACAGTGACAGGCATACAACGTGAATATAAAAAATCCATAAGACAGGAACAATACTAATTTGCAGTTTGTTATTTACAAAATAATACCAAATAAATTGGTGGATAAAACGGGATATAGTTGCGTTAATAAAGAATACAGCAAAACTTGAATTAACAAGTATTATAAATAAATGTGTCAAAGTGTCATACTCATTATCTCATACATAACGATAGAAACTCATAATTAAAAGTAAATTTAAATAACACTCCACCGACTACAGCTCAGCACTTCCGTTAGCTGGCGTATTGACGTGTTGTTAATACAGTCGGACTTTTCTAAGTCCAACTCAAGGTGAAAAAAATTGCACTTTTCTAGTTAGGGAAACAGGGAAACTGGCGTAATAGGCGCAGATTAATCAAGGACAATGTTGATATTGAGAGGGGGGGGGAGAAACAGCCATAGCGGCATAGAAGGCTTGACAGGATCACAGGAAAGAGGGGCGGTGATGTTTCATATGAAAGGAGCCAACTTGTTTTGACATACCGACACCTTCCCTCCTCTCCGCCACTTTACTCCCTCGACGGTGGGATGAGGATACTAAGATTTTTATTTTAAAAAAAAATGTAAAATCATATTGACATTTGTATGATAAGAAGCCCCGCAAAGGCCACAAACATAATAAAAAATATTATAAAGGTTTAAATGAAATATATTGAAATATAATTAATTATTCACAATTTTTTATCAAGGATAAAAGTGAAATACAGTTGGACCTCGCTAAGTCGAACTTCCCTAAGTGGAAAACCTCCGTATATCAATTTATTGTTAGGTCCCGGCCAAACTACATAAGACTAATGTATTTTACATCTCTTTAACTCTAAGATTTTTGGCTTTCAACCTCTCTTAGTCGAATTTTCTAAGGCGTTTGGGTTATTATTCTGGAGTGACATTTCAGAACACGTGTTCCATAAAGCCACGTAAATGGACTTAAAATCTTATCTTAGTGCATTCCACGAGGGATTAAGCGACCTTGCAAGTACAAAAAATTACAAAGACAAGAAAAAGGAGTAGTAAGTGATAACTAATTTGCGTCTCTTTGCTGCATGCTGTGACTCTTTTTAAAAAGAAAAATCTTACTTCCCCCATCCCACTGTTGAGGGAGTAAAGGGGGGAGGGGGGGGAAGGTGTCTCCTCTCACGGGCTTGTGTCGGCATGTCAAAGCAAGTTGGCTCGCTTTCATATGAAACATAGATACCGCATCTCTTTCCTCAAAAGCCTACTAGCCGGTATGGCTTTTCCCCCCACCTCTCAATATCTACATTGTCCTTGATTAAACGGCGCCTATTCTGCCTAACTCAAGAACTCAGTAAGTCAATTTTTTTATCGGGTCCATTTGAGTTCGACTGTATTTATTTAAATACAAATTTAAAAATTAGTGATTTAGTGGCGCCCTTTTGAGCTGGTGCCCTTGGCAACTGCCCCGATGCCAACCCGTTGCTACGCCACTGGGTAGTAGCATTGCAGCGCCGAAAAAAATAATCTTGAACGACACTTTCAGACAATTCATGCCACTGTTGATGTGAATTATCCACTTAAATCTGAAGTAATAAAGAATTAAAGAAAAAAATGTCAACTAAAATCAAGTCTTACTGCACAACAGACTGTTTTCACTAGACATGTGGAAAATTCTAAAACAGGCCACCATTTATCACATGCTCGCAAAAAAGAAGAAACCTTCCATCGATGGTGAGTTGTTTAAGGAACTATTTTTGACTGATGCCGATTGTTTGTTTGATGGATTTTCTTACAAAGGTGAGATTGTCTCAGCAATACAAGACTTATAGTTGTCAAATAACACCGTCACAAGAAGAATACATGCAATTTCAACAGACATACAAACTCAGTTAAAGACTGACTTGGAAATATGTGACTTGTTCTCGTTACAATTTGACGAGTCAATAGATATATCAGACACCGCACAGTTCGCAGTTATGGTGAGAATGGTATTTAGTAACTTCACAGTAAAGAGGATAGGTTGCAATTATTACCTATGAAAGGAGAGACACGTGGTGAGGATATTTATAATACATTCAAGACATACGCAAAGTCAAAACATATGCCTTTGCACAAGCTGTCTGCGATAAACACCGATGTGCACCAGCAATGGTAGGTAAAAACAAATTATTTATTGCCCTCTGCAAGGATGAATCATTTTCAAACTTTTGTCCTACCACTGTATTATCCACCAGGAAACTCTGTGTTGTAAAATATTGCCATTTGAACACGTTGTGAAACTAGTTACAAAAATAATCAATTCATTTCAAGCAGCTCCTTTGCAACACCGACTTTTCAAGGCCCTGTTAGAAGATACTGAAGATAAAGAACATGATTTTATTCTCAATACTGAAGTACGTTGGCTCAGTAAATGAAAGGTTCTTACAAGATTTGTGAGTTTAATTGAAGAAATAAAAACATTTATAAAACGATGAAAAGGAAAATTATGATGAACTAGCTGACTCTCGCTGGCTGATTGATTTGGCATTTCTCACAGACATCATGGAAAAATTGAATTCTTTAAATTTGGATTTGCAGGGGAAAGACAAAAACATAGCTGAAATGATAAGCTCTGTAAAGTCATTTAAAGCTAAATTGGATTTGTTGATATCACATCTGCAGCTCGATTCTCTCGTGCATTTCCCAACATATGAAGAAAATGCTTGGTAACAATGAATTAAACAGGGTCATTATTTATTAAACATCTTCAAGTGTTAAAAAACAGTTTGAAGAGAGATTTTGCAATTTACACATATCGAGCCAATTGTTTCCCTTCTGTATCAATCCTTTTACTTGCCAAATAAATGTAATTGAAATGGCTGCATGCATTGCAGATTTTGTTCAAGGTTAGGCAGAAGAACTAGAGTTAGAAATGTTGGACCTTAAGAATGATTTTTTGCTAAAATCCTTTAATGTCAAAGGACTTTTGAGATATAGTGGACAGAGAAAAGTTCCCATTTTTGAAAAAAGCGGTATATAAAATTGTATACTTTTTTGGTTCGACATATTATGCAAATCAATGTTTTCAAACATGAACTTAATAAAATCAAGATATAGATCTCGACTCATCGATGAGCATCTTTCTGATTGTTTGCTAACATAATTATCGTCATGCCAATTATATGCAATGCCAAAGATCACCTTGACAAATTGATATTATATTTTTTTATAAAATGTTTTCGTTGTATTTGTGTTTTTTTTGTTTACTTTGTTTACAGTTTTGTAAATACATTTCTCTGTGTGTATGCAATTTGAATAATAAGTTTATTATTTTGAAACATTTTCGTTTATTATTTATTAATAAATTATGAATATAAGAAAATAAATTATGGGAAAATGAGAAGTTATGGAAGGAATTTGTCGATTAAAAATAGGTGGTGCCCGCCACCCTACCGATATTTTAGAATGTGCTCTAGAGTACAAAAAGGTTGGGAACCCCTGGCCTACAACGTTCATGGTTTGATAAGCAACAGTTATATGCCTCGTACCATCAACACATTCCAACCACAAACCCACCAGATAACCAACCAAATGTCCGCCACCAGTGGCTCAAACAAGAGTCCACAACCTGTGACCCAACGTGTTCCACCCATGTTCCTTAGTCACAGTTCATTAATCTTACCTCAAAAAACGCCAATGCTCCCAGGATCTTTGGTAAATTTGCCAGCTTTTCCAGGGCCCTTAATCCTTGTTTCAATTGCGTGCTCTGTCGGGCTGTCAAGATACACGTGTCTTCCGTAGGCGGCAAGGCCAATAACCAGCTTGCTGGCAGGGGCACGCAATGACAGCAAATACTGAAGGCGAAATTCTTCAAACCAATAAGAGAAAAATTTAAGTTAATTAAAATATCCCTATGAAATTTTTCCAGGGAGTGAAAATGACACTTGAAGGGAGATAAGCGATTTCGAAATTTTTTATAAATACTGTAGCCGAGTGGTGGCTAAGTTAATTGAAAACAATAAAGACCAATTCACCCGGCAAGGATATGCAGCAGTTTTATTTAAACACAACTGAGAGAGTTTTCGTTATTTGCAACGTTCACTCTGTCCTTGGCACATCAAACTGTCACTCTCTCTCTACTTCATTTCTTCTCTCAATCACACCTTGTGCGATGCACATGGTTCGGCGCTGTGTGAGTGTGCGCTATGTGGGTGTGCACACTACAACAATGTGTTATATGTTTTTATAATATTACATTTTTAAACATTTCTAAGAATTTGTTCTTAATGGTAGCTAATGAATTTTTAAACCTTCGTTTCATTATATCTTTAAAATGTCCAAATAGAGCACAAACACTTTATTGTGCTATACTACTGTTATTTATGTGTATGTATTAGAAACCATGCAAAAGTTACTTTAAAGTTTGATTGTTTGTTTGTTTTTAAAGGGCCCCTCTTCGGCTGTATTATGTAAATAGTACTATTGCAAATACTAAATTCACGTGTCTATGTAATCCCGCGAAGGCAGTACTCGCAAGAGTACAAAAAAGAGATAACAGAGTGTGACAAGCTTTAGGAGTGGTTTGTCCTAAATAAATAATGAAAAAAATAACTGAAAATAAATAAATATAACAGATCAATAAACGTGTCCACTAGAGAGCACGACAGGGCGGCAACCACAATACCCTTTAAAAACTAAAAACGCAATCTCAACTAATATAAATTATTATTCTTTTAAAATGAACTTGCGCTTTGCGTTTTAATAATTAATAGCACTGATCTCAAAACAATTTCTGCCTTACTTCATTCCTATACATAATTTAAGAATTGGACCTTCTAGCAAGCCTATCTTTTTATTTTCTTTTTACCAGACGTCAAAGCAAGGGCCAACATACCGCGCACAGTGAGTGTAGTTAAGGGAAGGGCCAACATACCACGCTGAGTGAGTGAGGTCAAGGGAAGGGCCAACATACCACACTGAGTGAGTGAGGTCAAGGGAAGGGTCAAGATACCATGCTGACTTAGTGAGGTCAAGGGAATGGTACACATACTATACTGAGTTAGTGAGGTCAAGGGAAGGATCAACATACCATGCTGAGTTAGTCAGGTCAAGGGAAGAGCCAACATACCACGCTGAGTTCGTCGTCTGAATAAATCGGACTGTTGTGTCCCACTTTTGTGTCTCAGGCGTCTTGGAAGTTAAACGACTTGAGGTTAATGAAGTCCACCTCTCTGTTGACGTAAACGTGGGTGGGGTGAACAAAAAATTTGACATTTGTAAAGAACAACTTTAAATTTGCAGATATCATCTTTACATATGAAATTAACACCTATACATTAGTGGATAACACCTTTACATTTGTTGATAACACCTTCATATTTTTTATAACAACTTTAAATTTGACGATACCATCTTTACATTTGTTGATAACAGCTTTAAATTTGTGGAAAACACGTTCGTTTTTCCCTGGCCCTACCTCGCCATTGCCTCAGGCTCATATGCCGCATCAATGGTTCTTTGACTTGGCCCTATGCCCACTGTCAGTAGAAGATTCTCACGTTTCGTGTCAAGTGCCTCAGCTCTGAAAGAAGCTGCCATTTCCTTTTTTTATTGGGGATGGTTTAAGGGTGATGGAAGGAATGAGTTAGTAACGAATAACAACCATCAATTAAAGAATTAGTTTAAGTCAAAATCTCTATGTCTGCTTATGCGGCAGGTTAACATTTATCCCCCTTACATGACAAATACAACATTGATACGGTATCTTATTGTTAGCTAACTTTTCAAACAAAGAAGAGGTATTTCGAAGGAACACATCAAAAAAAAATTATAAATTAAGAGCGTTTAAAATTAAAAAAAAACCCATAAGTACTCAATTAGTGATTTTACAAATATTAGATTACTGAATTTATTTTCCTAACTGAATTTTATCTTTAACCATCTTCTTATGTTAGTCTTAAAGAGTAAGTCATTCGTTGGATAACGATTTCAACCTCGTGACTTTCAGTCGTTATAACTGGTACAGCAACTTTAATCGGAGCTCTTATTACTAGCACGGCAGGTATGACCGGAGCTCTTATGATTGGCACGGCAGGTATAACCGGAGAACTTATGACTGGCATGGCAAGTTAGACCGGAGCACGGCAGGTATGACTGGAGCTAATATGATTTGCACGGCTGCTTTGACCACGGTACTTGAGGAAGACAATTAAACAACCCCGTAATAACAAAGTTTTTGACTATAAATCCCTTATATATGAGACAGAACTTAAAGTATTGATTATGTTCCAACGCTAGAAACATTTATGGCCTGAATATGAGTGAATTCCCCCTGGTGTAAATCATGAGATGTGGTCATCGATGGGTGGCGTGAAATAAAGTGACCCGTAAAATGTAAACAATAGCGACCGCTACTATAGTTTTATATAGATAAACTAAAAATTCATTAATTTAATTAATTGTGGCGGAGTCGTTGTCTAGGGGTTGAGGTCCCCCCTTGGCCACAGATATTTACCACGTGGACGGGTAAAAGACTCAGCAACGCTGGGTTGTTTTCTTTCAACGTAAGTTTAATGGCATCAAGAATCTTTGAACATGTATATGGTAAAGTACAATTGGCAGTTTACAGATGATGGTCATACCATCCAGAGTCCTCGGCCCAGCTTGACCGGATTGGAACACGTTCACACAAAAAAACTCCACACTCTATCGTCCGTCTTTCACCTGCCTGCTACTCGGCAACTTAACACTCTCCCCGCGACACACAATGTGACCCCTATTATACCCCCGTCTTGTCCGACCAGTTTTGACTGGACCCTGGGTCATT
Organism: Ampullaceana balthica; assembly: GCA_944989445.1. NCBI lineage: Eukaryota > Metazoa > Mollusca > Gastropoda > Lymnaeidae > Ampullaceana > Ampullaceana balthica. Next base: position 92,650 of record CALYLW010000049.1, on the reverse strand, counting down.
CACCATGTCTCCCTTTGACCGTGGTCCTGTCAAGTCATTACAACTTTCACGTACCTTGAGTTCACCCGCCCCCCGTTCCACGAGGACAAGTATTCACAACCCCATTTATGCGTAGTCATCCCCACACCACAACATCTGACCGTAACACGGTACATTAGATCGATCTGAAATTTTGAAACGATGCATTGTTACGTGACACGAGTCTATGTGCCGAATTTCAGATTGATAGCATCAAGGGAAGTGGGTCATTTTTTACCTTTGATTTTACGCCCAAGACAGAGAGAGAGAGAGACGGCTGTGAAGCTAATATAAGGGATTTAAAAATCACAATGGCGTTAGTTTTGATTTGTCCACCATTTCTATTAATACCCGCAAAGAATAACAATTTTTGTATCACCATCAGGAGAGATAATTTTGTGTTCACATGACAGTAGTAGACCCAAACACACTTAACTCCCCCTCTCACACCCCCGACTTGTCGTGAAAAGGGTTTTTGTTACAGATTACACTACTCACGCCGCTCTACACCTCATTGGTAAACTGTAGAGTTATTCTAATAACAATAAACGTTTTATTGTTAAACGAAGGAAGTCCATCGCGAAATGACTTTGAAACATTGACTTGATGCTTGTGTTGATGCAAGGGATCAGAGTTCTGCATTGTTTTGATGTCTTCAAGAGTCTCGTCAGATACAAGTGCTCAAGTCAGTTACAAGGGTTCAAGTCAGCTAAAAGGGTTCAAGTCAGTTGTAAGGGTTTTAGCCAACTTTGTGTTAATTTGATGTATTTTAAATGTTACAACTCGTTGTCTCTTCTTTTTTTCCCACATATTTATTGGATTTTATCTGAGAAATTTGGCAAATTAAACAACCCATTAAAACAAAGTTTTTGACTATAAATCCCTAATATATGAGACATAACTAAAAGTATTGATTATGTTCAATGTAATACGCACCACGCTACACACTAGCTTAAACAATTACAGACTGAACGTGACTGCACTCTCCTTGCTGTAAAACACGGGGATGGGGTCATCGATGGCTGGAGTGAACTCCTGTGAGCCATGGCGACCCCTCAGCCGACGCCGCGCGCTGAATATGCCGCCGAATTTTCGTCGGCCAGAAATCCACCGGAAAATTTTCGGCAGGCCGCATTGGCCTAACAGCTGATAAAGTACATCACGTTTGTTTTATTCATGACAATTATAAACTGATATTCTAAGTGCCTATCAGGTATTAAGTGACAGAAACTGAATGAGTGGAATGCATTAAAGCACTGTATTAGTAGGACAGCATAGGGGCCTTCATTAAGTACATCACGCTATTATTGACCATTTTTACCACCTCCCTCTGTCACAAACTGTCACAAATCTTGGACCCCCCCCCGAAAGTACCTCACACTTTCGAACAAAATTTTTTTTACTAACAAAATAATTAAAATTTAATATAAAACACCGTGACGTCCCACGAGGCCGGACCCCCTCCCCCTGTCACAAATGTCACAGTTTCTGACACCCCCCTCTGGAGCGTGACGTACTTTCTGGACCGCCCCATATAAAACTTTTGTTCTATTGTTAAAAATAATGAAACTTTTTCTGAAGTACTAGAGTAGGGGTGGCCAGACCTGTAGTAACTGAGAGCCATTTTAAAGTATAAACAAATTGTTGAGAGCCGCATTAAACCACTGTTTGTTATTAAACTTGGCTCGGAAAAAAAGCAGTAATCCTTGTAATATATCTTTCATAAATTTTTCGCGAGCCGCAATGTGGCCACTGGTGTACTAGAGTATTACCCGTCAAAAATGACGTAATTTTTCAAAATAAATACATTTCAGCTGAAATCTATTTATTTTGAAAAAAATACACAGCAGAATAAAAAATAATGTAATTCAGAACTTTCATTTGTTTTATTTATTAATTTGTTTTTATTCATTTATTTTTTTAATGAAAAATTTTATGCGGAACGTTCGAAAAGAGTTATTTTTGGTGCAGTAATTTGGTGCAGTAATTTGGTGCGCTGCTTTCTAAAATTAGTTGCGTTACATCCATCCATCCATCCATCCATCCATACATACATACATCCATACATACATACATACATCCATACATACATACATACATCCATACATACATACATACATCCATCCATCCATACATACATACATACATACATACATACATACATACATACATACATACATACATACATACATACATACATACATACATACATACATACATTAATCCATACATACATACATACATCCATACATACATACATACATACATACATACATACATACATACATACATACATACATACATACAGACGACGGGAATTATGTATATTGATTGATTGTAAACTTTTTATTGCCGACGTTTTATTACTTCATTATTGGCCAGGCTTCAGCCTAATTTCAACCGAATAATTCGTAAACAGTCGAAAATCAGCCGCAAATGTCAATTTACGTAGAAATCTGGCTAACCCGGGTATCCGCCACAAAATTATGTCAGCCAGCAAAATTAAAAAAAAATTCAACTGGCAGGTCTACGTGGAGGTCAACAATAGCAGACGGTTACACATGCTATATAGAGATAAACTAAAAATGCATTAATCTAACTAAGGTACATTCGATCGATCTGAAGTTTTGAAACAATGCATTGTTAGGCAACACAAGTATATGACCAACATTTCAGCTCGATAGAATCATGGAAAGTGGTTAAATTTTACTTTTGTTTTTCGGCCCGACCGACCGACCACGAGAGACAAGTCGGTGGAGTTAATATAAGGGATTAATTTTTTTTTAAAACGTAAAAAATAAAGTTTTTGACTATAAATCTTTTAAAATACGAGACATTACTAAAATAATGTTCATTATAATACGCAGCGCAAGACAATTTAAAAAATCCAAAATGTTAGTTCTGTCTCGTAAAATATGTTTAATATCATGCGAACTGACTGGGAATATATTTTTCAAAAAGTATCGTTAATATAATACGCACCGCACCGAGCGTCAGGAAAGAATTAAAAATGTTCAATATAATATGCACCGCGACACTCTAGCCCAAAAATTAACATGCTACATAAAGATAAATATATATTATCTAAAAATTCATTAACTTAATTACAGTAAAGTCAGTCGTTCTGAAATTTTGTTAGATCATTTTCATGGTCTTGCCGAGTCTGCCTGAAAAATTTCAGCTTCCTAGCATACTAGGCAGTGGGTTAAAATCGATCCAAAAATTTTTCGTCAAACAATCAAGCAATCAAGAAACCAGATGCCACGAGTTAATATACAGAATTTTTTTTATAAAAGGGTTTTTTTTTGGTCATTTAAAATGTAATTGGGAGTTATATTATTTTCAGAACACAACAAAATATCATTCTCAAACCTTGAAGAATACAATAATCTTTTTTTTTAAAGTAGTGACAGCAGGCTTACTAGCTGAAGATGTAATTTTTCAAGGAGTATGCGGGAATTATTGACTCGGAAGCGCTGACTCGGAAAATGTAACGAGATACTGCAGCAAAGAAGTTTGAAGTTCAAAGTATACACAAATATTGCTGAGGAGTCAGCAGGACGTAAACTTGCGGCATTGAGTAGTGCGCACCAATTATGACTGCACCAATAATACTGCACAGTGTGTCAAAAATAAATTATGTGACTGTAATGTGATCCACATCAAGCACATCTGTGATTTGAAGCCGTTTATGCAACATTGATGATTATGACTTGTCAGTTTATTCGCCCATTTGTTCATACATTATTGTAACAACATGACCAAAACATGTAAAAAATAAAATGTACTTTTTTTACACATGTTAATAACAAAGAACTCTTTATTTTGCATGACACGTAGTAAGCAAAGTTAATCATGTTTACAATTTAGAATACACGTGTTAGTAATTCACAAATACATTTTTATAATTGTCAAGTCAGCACCTTTCAAGATCTATTATGACTTGACATTATCAAAACATATAAACAAAAAATTGTAACTATTTACAAATATGAATAACAAAGAACTATTTATTTTGCATGAAACATTTGAAGTTAGGTTTATCACAGGATAAAATAAAATATTAAAGTATCAACAGTTAATGGTATATAAAATTTAATATACAAGTTTTAGGAATTCAAATAAACGTTTACATTATTTTCAGGTCAGCACCCCTTCCAGTTCTATATTAAAAGCAACGATTTTTTAATTCAAAATTAGTCTAAGACGCATTAAAATATTACATGTAAATAACAATTAAAAATAAAAACTATTGTGTGGAGGAGTCCGATTTTTAAATATGTTATTTTTTTAAACATACAAATATGCAATCTCAAAGTGTATAAAAGAAAATCAAACGCTAAACTGAAGCATAAATTGACAAATTTCATTTGCGGTAATAAATAATGGCTTTGTAGTTCAAAACGCATCGAAACTTGACAACCAAAAGACAACCAATTGTAAATTTCATAAACCGAAAAACGAATGTTATACATTCATATAGAAAATTAAATGTATAATTACGTACATAAATAATGTTGACATGGATACATACACAAAAAAAACGGACATTTAATACAAAAAAATATAAATTATATTAATCACATCAAATAAAATATGGCTCTTTTTACTTCATTTCCTTCACACATTAATAAAAGCTCAAATAATGACGTCACGTTACAATATTTTACGGCGAGAAACACATTTTGTTAATATCGAAAGCAACATTTTTACGTCTATATTTTCATTTTTTTTAAAAATCGGGAGTTACCTCGCATAGCGTAACGGACAGGACAGACGAAAATTGACGGGACGTGACATACCTTGCAAATTATGTATATTGATATTTATACATATGTTGTTTTGTTGTTGTTGTTCGTCCGTCGTGATCGACGATGACCTCTCTCATCATATTTGCTGGGCTGCCACATGTGTTCTCTGGTGGCTTATTAACCCTATTTTTTTTGCGAAAGAGGCGTCCGCATGTCGGACAAGAGATAGAAGCGGTCCCTTCAGGGGGGTTTTGGTTTCGTTCCTTTCTGGCCTGGCGTTTGAACTTGGCAGCCTGTTGTCTATTAGCTTCACAGACAGCTGCGCCATTCCATATCGTAGAGCGCCAGTGGGCTCGGTTACTGGCTGCCGCTTCCCAGGAGTCATGTCCGATGTCGAAGGCCTTCAGAGCAGTTTTAAGTGTGTCCTTGTAGCGCTTTCGTGGACCTCCGCGTGCTCTTTGCCCTTCGGTAAGTTCACCGTAGAAGAGCCTCTTGGGTAGGCGATGATCGGGCATGCGCACTAGATGCCTCGCCCAGCGTAGTTGGCTTTGCATGAGGATAGTGTGTATGCTGGGGAGTCCTGACCTGGCTAATATTTCGGTGTCTGGAACTTTTTCCTGCCATTTTATATTGAGAATTTTTCTAAGGCTTTTGGTGTGGAAGTGGTTCAGCAACCTCGCATGGCGTTGGTATACAATCCAAGTTTCACATGCATATAATAAGGTGGGGAGCACTACAGCTCTGTATACTTTTAGTTTTGTTTGGGTGCTGATTCCCCTTCTGTTCCAGACACTGTCATGCAATCTACCGAATGCTGCGCTGGCCTTTGAGATTCTCGAGTTCACCTCGTCATCAATATTGGCCTTCTGGGACAGTGTGCTGCCAAGGTAAGTAAAGCGGCTCACTGTGATGATTTTGTTGCCGTTGATGAATATGTTAGGCTCAGTATAGGGTTTGCCCGGGCCGGCTGGTATAACACTTCTGTCTTTTTTGTGCTGATGGTGAGCCCAAAGTTAGAGCACGCACTGGAAAATTTATCAGCACTTAGTTGCAGTTGTGCTTCAGAGCCCGCGTTAAGGGTGCAATCATCAGCAAAAAGAAGTTCCAGGATGTTGTCTGATTTGACCTTTGTCTTAGCTTTAAGCCTCCTGAGGTTGAACAGACGACCATCAGTGCGATACCTGAAGTCCATGCCTACATTTCTATTCCTGAAGGCCTCTGTAAGCATGGCTGAGAACATGAGGCTGAACAATGTTGGGGCCAGAACACAGCCTTGCTTAACGCCATTTGTGACTGGGAATGGTTTAGAGACCTCTCCGTTGTCCTGGACTCGAGCCTGCATGCCATCATGAAATTGCCTTACAATGGCTATATACTTATTTGGACACCCATACTTGGCCATAATCCTCCATAGGCCCTCTCTGCAGACTGTGTCGTAAGGTCTATGTAAATGGAAAATAGGTCCATATTCTGCTCTTGACACTTTTCCTGCAATTGCCTGGCTGCAAAAATCATGTCAATGGTCCCGCGTTCTTTCCGGAAACCACATTGGCTTTCTGGTAAAAGACCCTGATCCAGATGTGCATTTAGGCAATTTAAGAGAATTCTGGCGAGTATTTTTCCTGCAATTGATAGAAGTGAAATTCCACGATGATTATCGCAGGCTTGGCGGTTCCCTTTTCGCTTGTACAAGTAGACTATAGAGGCATCTTTAAAGTCCTGGGGGACAGCCTCTTGCTGCCACATCATTAGGAAGATTTCATGCAGCTTTTCTAGTAGAACCATGCCACCTTCTTTGTATATTTCTGCTGGAATTGAGTCTGCTCCAGGAGCCTTTCCACATGACAGAAGATGTACAGCTCTTTGCGTCTCAAGAAGTGTAGGTGGGTCATCCATTGCCAGGTTAATTGGTACTTGAGGGAAGCGACTGATAGCATCTTCATTAATACTTGAGTTGCTGTTTAGGACAGCATGAAAGTGTTCAGCCCAGCGCTCAGGAATCTTCTCCCCGTCAGTAATTAGATATGTCCCGTCAGCACTGAGAAGCGGGGATGAATTAGACGTTGTGGGTCCGTACACTTCCTTAATGGCGTTGTAAAAATTCTTCATATCATGCCTGTCTGCATATTGTTGAATCTCATCAGCTTTCTTGTTTAGCCATGAGTCTTGCATTAGTACTCGCACAGTTTAGCTTTGTGATGTTTAGCCGTTTTATGGTTTCCCTTCCTTGGGGCCGTCTTTTGGGCTGAATGCATATCTTAAGTTTAGAGATGATGAGACGATGGTCTGTCCAGCATTCAGCACCGCAGAGTGATTTAGTCACACGAACGTTATATATATATAATGAAAGTATGTATGTATGCATGTCATTTATAGCTGACTAAACCATTCAGCCGATCACCATGAAATTGTTGGAGATGATTACGTACGCTCCCGGGAGGGTAACTGGTTAATTTATTTTTTACATTTAACACTCATGGGGCTCCGGGGGCCCATAATGTTGTTTTTTGCTTCTATGTGCTATATAAAAATTAGTTTAAACGTTAGCTACTGTGTAAGTAAATGGATCTAGAAAACACTTATTAACTAAAAACTTAATGGCCCATGTTAAAATACTATAGGGCAATGAACTAGTAATGTTCATTCCTTTAGGGCTGGGGGCCCTAATTGTCTTTTTTCATAAACTTTAAAAAATTGTATTCTCAATTCAATGAAGGTGGATTTTGAGAAATATATATAAATATATAAATTAAGAAATTGATTGCAATAAACAGGAGTTAATAACTTTAAATCTTGTACCGAATGAGCTTGGGGGCCTTGAAAGCGGTTTTTTGCTTATATGAGCTTTCTAAACATTATTTTAATCGTTAGCTACTAGGAACATAAAAGGATCTGTACTAAACTTTGTAAATAAAAACTTAATAGCCCATATAAAATTAAGGTAGGGGACTGAACTCCTTATGTCCATTATTTCGGGGCCGGGGCCTAATTCTCTTTTTTCGCAAACTCTTAAGATTTTATACCCCATTCAATAATTGACGATCTTTATTGGTTTCCGGCATAATTGATTTTAATAATCCCTTTTTACTTAGATCGTTGCAATGCATGTCGAATATGCTCGTATGTTATATAAAACATATTTTATATGACATATCAATCATATTTTATTTGTAAAATTAATAATAGTTTATATGTTATATCAATCATATTTTATATGTTTTATCCATCATATTTTATATGTTATACCCATCATATTTATGTGTTATATCCATCATGTTTTATATGTTATATAAATCAAGTTTAACATGTCATATCAATCATTTTATTTGTTATATCCATTAAATCTTATGTGTTATATCAATCTTATTTTATATGTTATATTAATCATATTTTATTTGATATATCCATCATATACTATAATAATATTTTACATGAATCAAATACTAAAAGTGTAAACCCAAGGACACAAATAAAAACATCAAATCAATGAAAAGAATAAATTTTGTTTCCATCAATATACATAATTCCCCTCGTCTGTATGTATGGATGAAACGGAAGTAGGTTAGGTGGCGCTGCGCTGCAATCGATTTTGTATAAAAAAATATTATATGATGTCATTGTTTTTTGCTTATATTTTAATTTTTGAAAAGGGAACGATGTACAAATAGGATTTAAGGATGTATAATTATTATGAAATACATTGTGGTCATTATTCCATACATACATACAGACAACCCGTCACTAAATCAATATGCGGCGTATGCTACGCCGTGGGTCAGTTGGTAACATCATAATTGTGACATTCTTTTGCCTCGAATGGGAATAATTTAAGCTTGTTGTATGAAATCTTTATTTTAATCCAGCCACGTTAAATAAATTTTGTTCTTTACACGGCTTCCAACTTTTTGTCATAATACCACGCCACCCATTCCCACTCCTTTTTACAGTACTACACCACACATTCCCACTCCTTATAACAGTTCCACACCAACCATTCCCACTCCATGTCACAATACCACGCCACCCATTCCCATTCCTTGTCATAGTACCTCCATACCCAATCAAATGTCTTGTCACACAACCACAACCCATTCCCACCCCATGTCACAGTACAACACAACAGGTTCCCGCTTGTTATCTCAGTACCGCGTCACAAATTCCCATATCTTGTCACAGTACTATGCCACTCATTCCCACTCCTTGTCAAATTACCACTCCACCTATTCCCACTCCATGTCACAGTACAACACAACAAGTTTCTACTACTTTACTCAGTACCAAGCCACCCATTCCAACTTCTTGTCATAGTACCACGCCATCCCTTCCAAATCCATGACACAGTACCACCATACCCAATCACACAGTTCATCACAGTATCACGCCACTCATTCACACTATATGTCAAAGTACCATGCCACCCACTCCCACTTCTTGTCACAGTAGCACGCCACCTATTCCCACTCCATGCCACAGTGCCATGAGCACCGTTTCCGTTCCTTCTCACATTATCATGCTACCCGAGAATCCTCTAGAAAAGTCACCTAGAAAAACAGATTAAATATAAGATTTTCTTTTAAGATACCAAAAGTTGGGGAAGATGATTTATGCTGGTCTGATCATTGGATGTGTTGATTAAATTATTAATTCAATTAAAAGTTTTACAAAATGTTTGAATATTTAGCACTTCTTGAAAATATTCGACATTGGACTTGATATGGAACAAGTACCTAGACACTTCACTTAATGGACTAAGTACCTAGAGACTTCAAATAATGGACAAAGTACCTCGAGACTACACATAATGGCCAAAGTAACTAGGGACTACACTTTGTGTTAATGGACCAAGAACCTAGAGACTTCACTTAATGGACCAAGTACCTAGAGACTTCATTTAATGGACCAAGTACCTAGAGACTTCACTTTTTGTTAATGGACCAAGTACCTAGAAACTTCGCTTATTGGACAAAGTACCTAGAAACTTCACTTAATGGAGCAAGTACCTAGAAACTTCATTTAATGTACCAAGTACCTAGATACTTCACTTAATGGCCCAAGTACCTAGAAACTACATTTAATGTACCACATACCTACAGACTTCAATCAATTGACCAAATCCCTATCGATTTCACTCAATGGACCATATACCTAGATACTTCACTTTGCGTTAATGAACTAAGTACCTAGAGACTTCACTTTTTGTTAATGGACCAAGTACCTAGAAACTTCGCTTATTGGACCAAGTACCTAGAAACTACTTAATAAATCAAGTACCTAGAGACTTCATTTAATGGACCAAGTACCTAGATACTTCACTTTGTGTTAATGGACTAAGTACCTAGAGATTTCACTTTGTGTTAAAAGAACAAGTACCTAGAAACTTCGCTTAATGGACAAAGTACCTAGAAACTTACCTAAATGGACCAAGTATCTAGAGACTTCACTTAATGGAAGAAGTACTCTGAGACTTCAATTAATTGACCAAGTACCCAGAGACTTAACTAACTGACCAAGTACCTAGAGATTACACTTAATGGCCCAAATACCTAGAGACTTCAATTAATGGACCAAGTACCTAGAAACTATATTTAATGTACCAAGTTATTTTGGAATTTCTGGCTCAGTTCTGGCTTGGTTTCTGGCTACGTGAATTGACTTCGGAAGAGACAAAGTACTGCGTGATTTATTGTTGCAAAATAGAAGTGCTTCAGTCTTGTCATCATTCAGCTTGAGTTTGCTTAACGTCATCCAAGACTTCACTTCACCAATGCACTCCTGCAACAATTGGACACCGGAGTCCATATTAGAGGGATCAGTGTGAATATATAGTTGAGTATCATCTGCAAATGATTGGCTTTTAACTGAATGCTTTTCAAGCAGTAGAAGTAGCGGTCTTGTATACAGTACAAAAAGTACCGGACCCAAAACAGAACCCTGAGGCACACCATAAAGCAAGTCAGCTTTGTGAGAGATACAACCATCTACTGATACTACCTGTGATCTGTTAGATAAGTATGATTGATTACAAACTGGCCGTTCTCTGTCACAATTTCTTTTCGGACTCAAGCCCATCGTATCTTACTGAACTTTTGTCGGTCTACTCACCCACTCGCAAGCTAAGATCTTCTGCAGACACACGCGTTCTCTCTGTTCCTACGACACGCACCAAAACGTTTGGTGAAAGGTCGTTCTCTTTTTGTGCAGCCAAACAATGGAATTCTCTACCATTACACATACGTGGTATTCAAACAACCAAGTCCTTCAAGACTGCACTTAAGACACATCTTTTCAAAATTTATTTTTAAAATTGATGAAACAACATTTCTTGTAAATGATTAACGTAGCTTATGTATAATGTATTGTAATTGTGTGTGTTTGTTGTGATATGAATGTTAATTTAATACTTATAAGTATGTTATTTCTTTCATGTAAAGCGCTGTGAGCCCAGTTCCTTACTGGGATACAACGCTATATAAATAATCAATTTATTATTATTATTATTATTACCTAGAGACTACACTAAATGGACCAAATACCTAAACTTCACTTAACCAAGAACCTAGAGACTTCATTTTGTGTTAATGGATCAAGTACCTAGAAACTTTGCTTAATGGACCAAGTACCAAGAAACTTCTCTTAATGGACAAAATACCTAGAGAATTCAATTAGTCTTAATGACTAAGTACCTAAAGCATTTACATTGTCTTAATGGAGCAAGTACCTAGAGACATAACTTTTTGTTACTGGACGAAGTACCTAAGGACCTTACTTTGTCTTAATGGGCCAAGTACCTAGAGACTTAACTTTTTGTTACTGGACGAAGTACCTATTGAATTTACTTTGTCTTAATGGGACAAGTACCTAGAGACTTAACTTTTTCATACTGGGGTAAAGGTACTAAACCGAAGTCTAGGATCCGATCAGTGAAAGAGATGTAAAGCATGGGATTCCATTATGCAAAAGGATCATAGTGGGTAAATCGATACGGCCAAGAACGGGGTTCCATTATGCTAAACGATAATACTTGGATTTGTGATACCGTCTATGTATGGCATCAAATTGGAAAAAGGGATTACATCAGGAATTGGATTCCATTATGCAACGGGATCATAGTTGGTATGATATTTCTATTAAGTATGGAATCATATGAGGGAAAATGATTATAATCAAAACGCGCACTCCCTCTAGCAACGGGATAATGCTGAGCTATGTGAAGCCATAAAAGAATGGTATTTTATAGAGGAAAGTGATTTATTTACAAAGGGATCACATTACACAACTGGATTATAAAGGGGTATGTAATTCCTCGGAAATTTGGAATCATATCGATGAAAGGGATTTGAACACAAAACTGAATCTGTTTATTTAACGGGATCGTATTGGGGAGGGGGGGATTCAAAATGGGATCCATAAATCAGGTTCTAGAAAAGCCTGGCATATCCGCTTTATATATATATATATATATATATATATATATATATATATATTATATATATATATATATATATATATATATATAAACTGATGGAAGTGAATTTTAGTGAAGGGTTGTGGAATATAGGAAAGTAAAATTATAATGAAAAGCTATCAAGATATCTGAATACAGGTAAGGGCGAAAAGCCATAAATTAAAAGCAAATTTTTATTGCAAACAAAGTTAAAATACTTTTAAATGAATTGTCATTGAGCTTGCATATATCTATATATATAAAAATCAAAGTATGTATGTATGTATGTATGTATGTATGTATGTATGCATGTCTGTTATAGCTGACTAAACCATTCATCCGATCGCCATGAAACTTTTGGAGACTTTTGAGTACGCTCCAGGGATGGAAATAGGCTACTTTTTTTCAAAATTTAACACTCATGGGGCGCCGGGGGCCCATAATGAGAATTTTTTCTTATATGAGCTATATAAAAATTAGTTTAGTGCTTAGCTGCTTGGAAAATGAATGGATCTTGACCAAACTTGGTACATAACAACTTGATAGCGTATATTAAAGTATCATATGGCATTGAACTCTTAATGTCCGTTCCTTCGGGGCCGGGGCCCAAAATCTTTATTTTTGTAAGCGTTAAATACTTTATTCCCGTTAGCTGACTATACCATTCATTCGGTCGCCATGAAACTTTTGGAGACTTTTGAGTACGCTCCGGGGATGGAAATAGGCTACTTTTTTTAAATTTAACACTCATGGGGCGCCGGGGGCCCATAATGAGAATAGGGCTTAGCTGCTTGGAAAATGAATGGATCTTGACCAAACTTGGTACATAACAACTTGATAGCCAACATTAAAGTACCATATGGCATTGAACACCTAATGTCCGTTTCTTCGGGGCCGGGGGCCCAAAATCTTTTTTTTTGTAAGCGTTAAATACTTTATTCCCGGTATGATTTACACGATCTTGAAAAGCATTGACTAATATATCTATCATGATCCAGATTGAAATGAACAGGTATTTTAAAGTTAATTTCTTGCACCGATTGGGCCCGGGGGCCCTTAATGTTGTTTTTTCTAATCTATATATATATAAATCAAAGTATGTATGTATGTATGTATGCATTTCTTTGTATAGCTGACTAAACCATTCATCCGATCGGCATGAAACTTTTGGAGACTTTTGAGTACGCTCCTGAGATGGTCACTGGCTCCTTTTTTTCAAAATTTTACCCTCGTGGGGCGCCGGGGGCCCATAAAATGATTTATTTTCTAATATATGAGCTATATAAAAATTAGTTTAAGCGTTAGCTATTAGGTAAATTGATGGATCTTAACCATCCTTTGTATATAACAACTTGGTAGCCAATATAGAAATACTAAAGGGACTAATTTCCTAATGTCCATTTCTTCTGGACTGGGGGCCCAAAATGTCTTATTTCATAAACGTTTAATATTTTATTCCCCATTCAATTATTAAAGATCTTGAAAAATATAGATAAATATATCCACAATGAAATTGATTGAAATAAACAGGCGTTTTGAACTTGACATCTTGCACTAAATGGGCCCTGGGGCCCTTAATGTCGTTTTTTTGCTTTTATGAGCTACATAAAAATGAGTTTATGCGTTAAATACTGAGTAAATGAATGGATCTTAACCAAACTTGGTATATAAAAACTTGGTAGCCCATATTAAAATAACAAAGGGCACTGCACTTCTAATTTTTAATTGTTCAGGGCCGGGGGCCCCAAATGTATTTTTTCGTATGTGTTTGAGATATTCTTTCCCATTCTATTTTAACGATCTTAAGAAATATATCAATGATGAGACTGAATTAAAATGAACAGCATTTTGAAATTTACATCTTACATCGAATGGGCCGGGGGCCCCATAAGACTTTTTTTTGTGTATACTCTAAGATATTATTTCCCACTCAGTTTTTAACGATCTTGAGAAATATATCCATGATTAAAATGAATTTAAATGAACATGTTTTCAAAATGTACATCTTGAATTGAACGGGCCTGGGAGCCCCTTAATGTAGTTTTCCTTATATGTACATATATATAAAAATTAGTTTAGGTGTTAGATAATGAGAAAATAAATGGATTTTGACCATATGCGGTATATAAAAACGTAAAAGCCTATATTAAATTTCGATAGGGCACTGATCTCATAATGTCCATTTCATCGGGGCTAGGGGCCCTAAATGTGTTTTTACTAAATTTTTAATATTGTATTCCCCATTCAATTTTACACGATATTGAGAAATATAGATACATATATTTATATTTTTGTTATGAAATTGATTGAAATGAACAGATTTTCGAACTTCATATTTTAAACTGATGGGCCTGGTGACCCTTAATGTAATTTATTTTTATCTATATATATATTCCTTTTTACTGAGATCGTTGCAACGCACGACGGGTCTGCTAGTATATTATATAAAATGTTAGATATAAACAATAACAAAATCCAGATTTATCTTTTTACAAACGCAAATTAAATGATATTGGTAAAACTTAACAATTTTTTATACGAAGTCAATCTTAACAATACAGTTCTCTTCAATTAAACATTCGCAGAATTCCAAATCCAAGCACCTTCATGAATTCACTAAAAATACATCTCTTCAAACTTTATTTTCACAAATAATTTAATAACAATCAAACATTTTTATAAATGATAAACATAGCTTATGTACACGTTAATCTTCTATACTAATAAAAGGCAAAGCCCTGACTCACTGACTGATTCAACACTAATTCTCAAACTTCCCGTGCAGGTAGAAGCATAAAACATTGGGAAGTTGTTGAGTAGACTCTCGCAACAAAAATTGGCGTAAAAGAATTTTAAAATTCACTCTCTTGGGGGCCGGGGGCCCAAAAAACGCTTTTTTCCCTTATATAATTTTATATAATATAAAATATGAAAATCACTAATTTTCCTATTTTCCGAGTAGGCAGAAGCATGAAACTTAGGGAAGATGTTGAGTACAAACCCGCGATGGTAACGGGCAAAAAAATATTTAAATTATCACTTCCTGGGGGCCGAGGGGCCCAAATGAAGTTGTTTCCTAATATGAACTATATAAAAACTGAAAATCACAATTCTCATATTTCCCGTGTAGGTGGAAGCATGAAACTTTGTGTAGTACACTTCCGCGATGGTAACAAGCAAAAAAAATATTTAATTTATCACTTACTGGGGGCCAGGGGACCAAATGTAGTTTTTTTTTCTTATATAAAAAAACAGACTCATCACAAATTCTCCAACTTCCCGTGAAGGGAGAAGCATGAAACTTTGGGAACTTGCTGAGAACACTCTTATGACGATAATTGGCGAAAAAGAATTTATTATTTCATCTCTTGGGTGGCCGGAGACCCAAACCCATTTTTTTTCATTATTTGGGCTATTTAAATCTGAATCAACACTAATTCCTCATCTTCCCGTGTAGTTAGAAGCATGAAACTTTGGAAAGTTGTTGAGTACCCTCTGGCGATGGTAAGAAGTGTAAAAAATATAAAATTATCACTAACTGGGGGGGGAGCCCAAATGTAGTTTTTTTCTTATATGAGATATATAAAACGACTCATCATTAAATATCCAATTTCCCGTGTAAGTAGGAGCATGAAACGTTGGGAAGTTGTTGAGTACCCTCCCGCAATGGTAACATACAAGAACAAAATTTAAATTATCCTCTCGATTGGATTACTGGAAGTGTTTTTTTACTTTTCTTTTTTGTTTTTCTGCAGGACCACGACAGACAGACAAGACAGTGAATTTAATATATCTAGTATATCCATCATGATCCAGATTGAAATCAATTAGTGTTTTGAATTTGTGTTACGCGGGTTCTCAACGGTAACTGAAATCCTAATTTCCTCAGCGAAGCGAGGGTATTTTGCTAGTATATTAATAAATGCCAAAGCCCCGACTCACTCACTCACTCACTCATCACTAATTCTCCCTTTTCCCGTGTAGGTAGAAGCATGAATCTTTGGAAAGTTGTTAAGTGCGCTCTCACGACGATAATTGGCGAAAATATTTTTTAAAATCCCACTCATGGGGAGGCCCAAATGTAGTTGTTTCCTTATATGAGCTATTTAAAAAATGACTCGTCAATAATTCTCAAATTTTCCCTTTAGGTAGAAGCATAAACTTGGGAATGTTATTCAGTACACTCCTGCGATGGTAACAGGTAAAAAAAATATTTAAATTATTACTCCCTGGGGTCGGGGGTCCAAATGTAGTTTTTTCTGATATGAGCTTTATAAAACAGATTCATTAAATCTCCAACTTCCCGTGTAGGTAAAAGCAGGAAACTTTGGGAAGTTTTTGAGTACCCTACCGAAATGGTAACATGCGTAAAAATATTTAAATTATCACTCACTGGAGGTCGGGGTCCGAATGTAGTTTTTTTTTAAATATAAAACTGACTAATCACTAATTCCCCACCTTACCGTGTAAATAGAAGCATGAAACTTTTGGAACTTTTTGAGTACACTCCCTCGATGTTAACAGACTAGAATAAATTTAATTTATCCTTAACTGTGGGCCGGGGGCTCAGATGTAGTTTTTTTCCCCCTTAAATGAGCTATATAAAACAGACTCATCATTAAATCTCCAACCTCCGTGTAAGTAGGAGCATGCCACTTTGGGAAGTTGTTGAGTACCCTCCGGCAATGGTAACAAACAGAACAATAAATAACTTACCAGCACGATAGAATCCCAGGAAGTGTTTCATTTTAACTTTTGTTTTTCCGTGGGACCACGACAGACAGACAGACAAGATGGTGAAGTTAATATATTTAGTATATCAATCATATTCCAAATTCAAATCAATTCGTGTTTTGAATTGGTATTACGCGGATTCGCAACGATAACTGAAATCCTAATTTTCCGCAGCAATACGCGGGTATTTTGCTAGTGTCTTTATATGATCTAGTTATAATATATAGGTTTTACCTTGAATGCATCATGTATAACTTTTTATGTAAAACGCTGTGAGCCAAGCTGCCTGCTGGAAAACTGCGAGATATACATTATCACATTATTATTACTATTATAGTAAGTGAATTTTTCAATTCATATATTTAAATTTGAAACTTTAAAAAATAATTTTTAGATATAATTTTTTTCATATATATATATATATATATATATATATATATATATATATATATATATATATATATATATATATATATATATATATATATATATATATATATATATATATATATATATATATATATATATATATAAACTTAATAGAAAAAAATTAATTAATTGTACATAACAAATAGCTTGTAATTTTATTTTATTTATTTATTTTTTAAACCGACTGCAGTAACAGATTGTACTCAGGTATTATATTGTGCTTCTTAAACTTTTATTGTTAGAAAAAATAATTAAAACTCCCCATAGAATTCATAAATAGTTCGACTTCGTGGTGTCCTAATCAAACAACCCATTGTTCATCAAATGTTCCATAGTTCATAAAATGGTCCATAGTTCATCAAATAGGCCATAGTTCAGCAAATGTTCCACAGTTCATCAAATGGCCCATTTTTCGTCAAATGTTCCACAGTTCATCAAATGGCCCAGAGTTCAGCATATGTTCCATTGTTCATCAAATGGTCCATTGTTCGTCTAATGTTCCACAGTTCATCAAATGGCCAATTTTTCGTCTAATGCTCGTTCATGTTGGAGTTTATCACCCCTCCATCCACAGCAACATTTGAGGCGTTGGTAATCGAGCAAAAACTGGATTTTTTTATCGTCACGTTGTTCACAGGTTGATTAAATTGGAGTATATTAAAATGCTGATGAAGTTCACTATATTAAAAAAAAACAACATTATTTGTGCGAATAGCTTAGAAAAATTCATATAATTTGTCATTGAAGCTTATTAAATATATAACAGACATAATGCGTAGCATAACATTTTAAAATCTAATTATTAATAACGTAAACTAATGTTCAATAGAATAACTAACTGAAACTAATTAATTGAAACATATCAGTGGACATGGGCGTCGCTAGGAATTTTTCCAGGGGGGGGGGCAAAAAAATCCCACTTTTTCATATTTTAACTGACAATGCCATACAGGTACAATTTTCAATTAAATTCAAGTTCAGTATAAAATAAGGGTTGAAAAAAGCCTTAGAAATTAATAAGACTTACAAATTAGTGCTGTAATAGCTAAAATACAACATTTATTAATGCATTTAATAAATTAAAAACTTTTTTCTCAAATGTAGGGGGGGGGCAAATGCCCCCCTTGCTCCCCCCCCCCATTTCCTACGCCCATGTCAGTGGATATTATCCATATCTTAAATTAAAAAAAAATGATTTAATTTAAAGATAAAATTTTGAATTCTTAAGTTTTCATTCATTAATACTGATTAAAATAGCTTAAATAGTGTAAAAGAAATAAAACTTTTGAATAAACATAACATTAAATTGAATGATACGGATGCTCTTTAATGTCATTTTTAAAACAAATTTCAATATCATATATCACATGACCGGTTTTGACGCGAATCGCACACTACGTGATGTACTGGTCTGGCGATCTTCCCATGCTACGCCCTTCTTCCCAGGCTCTCCACACACCCATAATATATATAGTGTATGTGTGTGTGTGTGTATTATTTTATTCAAAACTTCTTTTTTCTATTATGACTTAGAATTATGAAATTATCAGTACATTGGAAACATAACCATTAAAAATTATTAATCATTTAGTTTAACTTAATTTTTATTTTAAAACGAAGTAAAATGAGTAAACTTTGAACTTTCTTAAAATATCTAATAAGCAGGTAGATTGAATGTATTTGTTCAATACCGTATATTAACTTTACATCTTTTTTCTCTGTTTGTAGTGGTCCCGATAGCCCACTCGCGGAAAAACAAAAGTAAAAAGTGACCCACTTCCCATGATCCTATCAAGCTGAAATTTTGCACATAGACTTATGTTACCTAAAATGCATTGATTTAAAATTTCAGATTGATCGAATGTACCGTAATTGAATTAATGAATTTTTAGTTTATCTCTATGTATCTCTATGTAGCATGAAAATGTTTGTGCTAGGCTGTCGCGCGATGCATATTATATTGAACATACTTTTATATATTTTCACTATCTGCAAATGTTTATGCTAGTTTGTCGCATGGTGTGTACTGTATTGAGCATAATCGATACTTTTAGTTATGTCTCATATAAAATAGAATTATGGTTAAAAAAATATGTTTTTACAGGTTGTAAACTTTTAACTATGTGTACTATAAAAATCACGTGCCCCTCACATTTGTCTCTTATATCTCTGTGTACTATTACGATAACGTGCACCTCACATTTGTCTTTTATGAATAAAATCCCGAAAATATTGGTGGCTAAAATATCTTCAATTTCTACTCATTGAGGCCCGAGGCTCATAAATATTCATATTAGTAAATAATTAATACAATCCCATCATGTCGACTCATTTTGATCTTATGTGCAGTTTAAGTTTGAACATGACAGTTGTATTGTTGTATTATAGATTTTGAGTGGGACGTGTGTTAATTTATTTAATTTTTTTTACTGGTTGCGTAATTTCAGGGCATTAAGTATTAATATATCAGGAGTCAGAGTGTATTTTGAAACGCAAAAAAAAACAAAACGGACAAAAGTTGTTTTTATTTTATATTGTATATTTTAAAAGTATATGTGTTATACACGGGCTTTAACTGATTGAAACCACAGAGGGTCAAGTTGGGATAAAATGAATTTCCACCTAAGTTATTCATGAAAACTTGTTATCTTTATTACGTCAATGTGTTTTTATTATTTACTTGGTTTATTTTTGTATTTTCTATTTTAGTCTACACTCACAAATTAAAAAGCATAAAACTACACCTTCTTTCTATTTAAGTTTTAAAATATTATTGACTTACAAATGTTTAAGTGACAATGAATTCTCTGTCATAATATTATCATTATTATAAATCTTTGGATAGTATGGATGTGTCTTCCGAAACCTGAAAGAAATATAAAAAGGAAATCAAAGAAATTAAATCAAAATTCTGGAATACCTTTCTGATAAAAAAAAATAATATTTGTAATAATAAACCCACAAAAATATTTTTAAAATATTACGGTTACTTCCTTGAGGCTATAAAATACCTTCCTTAATAATCTAATTAGAAAATAATCATTGACTAGAAGTATAACACTCATTATCATATGTTGAAAATATTAAATTTTTAACTCATCATAACACTTAAATTATTACCTGACATTCGATGAGTTGCAACGTTTTTCAGGAGCAAAGTTAACGTTAACATTTTCCTGACACAGTAGCTCAACGATATCTAAATGGTCGTTGTCTATCGCTATCTTAAGGGCTGTCTCTCCTTTTTTGGTGCACGAGTTCAGATCCACTTTGCACTCCAACAGATATCTGACCACATAGAAGTGCCCAGCATTACAGGATAACATTAAGGCATTATCTCCATCATCATTACACATGTTTATCCCAGGGCTGTATTTCATTAAACATTTCATGACTGCTATGTTTCCTTTACTAGCAGCAAGCATGAGGGAACTGCAGCCACTGATATTTCTATGATTAACATCTGTTCCATTTTCTAACAAAAGTTCAACAATGTTAGGAAAGTTTTCAAATGATGCTATTAAAAGTGATGTCCATTTGTCTGTTTCTTCATGATCGACATTAGCCTTGTGTTTAATTAGCAATTCAGCAACAGAAAAATGTCCACTTTGAGCAGCTAGCATTAGTGATGACCATCCATCAATTTGAACTTGATTAACATCTGAATTATTCTGGATTAACTTTTCAACTATATCAAAATGACCTCGAAGTGTAGCGATCATTAATGCAGTCCACTTTTCTGCCTGATGCAAATTGACATCTGCACCATTTCTCAGCAAAATGTCTACTGAATCACAATGGCCTCGATGCGTTGCATACATAAGTGCAGTTGATTTATCTTCCGATGCAGCATTGATGTCCGCCTTATGGTCTATTAGTATTTCAACAATTTGTGTGATGCCGTGACAAGCTGCTTCCAGCAAAGCTGTGTGTCCAAATTTTCCAACATGATTGACATCTGCTCCATAACCGATTAGTAAATCAACAGCATCAGTGTGTTCATTCTCCGCAGCAATCATCAGTGGTGTAAAACCCCTTTCATCTTCTTCCTCAATGTCTGCACCATATTTAATTAATGTTTCTATAATATCTTTGCTGCCTTTATTAGATGCCAGCGCCAATGCAGTACACGTCCTTTTCGAAAAATATCCAAATTCACAGCTTTGAGCTATCCAAACATTCCAGCGGTAAATTAGTTTTCCATTTCTTCTCTGAAAGTAATCTGTGTGATTGCGGATCGCAGTATATATCTCTTCTAGATTAAGTATTCTAGCCGTACCTGCACCATTTTTAAGCAGTACAGCAGCTATATCCTCGTGATTATTGTCAATGGTCAACATTAAGGAATATGATTTTATATCAGAAGTATAAATATCTTTAAAGTAATCATTGCAAAGCAAAAGTTTTACAGTTTCCAGATGGCCATTTTGTGATGCCAGCATCATAGCTATTATGTAACTGCATCTATTTCTCAGTGTATAATCAAAGTAGGGAATCATTATTTTGATAATTTCTGTAAACCCATTTTGCGCTGCGATGACAAGAGCTGGATTGCCCTTAAAGTGTCTAGGCTCAAATTGAATCCCACATTTCAACAACAACTTGACGATTTCTAAATGTCCATCTTGTGACGCCAGCATCAGCGCTGTCCAGCCGTCGTAGTCCTTCTTATTAACATTAGCCCCATGTGAAAGAAGTATTTGAGCACTGGACAAGTTACCTCTCTCAGAAGCATGCATAAGAGGAGTCCACCCATCCGCATCCTTAGAATTGACACTTAGACCTTGATAGAGTAATGTTAATACAGTTTCATTGTCTCCTTTGAACGCTGCCTCATGTAAGGATATGTTAGAACTAGTATGTTCCATTTCAATGTCTAAATACAATGGAGAATAAAAGGCATTTTTATTTCTATAAAAATGTGTGTCATGGAAATGCTCAATTTGAATTCAGTTGATTTCACTAATTATCAGTGCATTTTGAAAATTATTTAAACAGCAAAAGCTCTTTAACCTGATGATTTTATTTTTTAAAATTATTTCTTTTCATTAATGTTTAAAAAAAAAGATATTGAAATTTATAACGGGCAATTTCTCTAATATTTAAATATATATATATATATATATATATATATATATATATATTTATATATATATATATATATATATATATATATATATATTTATATTAATATAAGGAATTTGCGATATTTGACACCAGCTCCGATTGTATTACCTTGCTTCAGAACTAAAAACAACTCTTTTTTTTACCTCTTGTTCACTTATGATTACGAGTAAACTTGAACCAAGCATATCGTGACTACACACAACACACTACACCTGGAAGTCGGAACACGTTGTGGTTGGTTACTGATAACGGTTCGTTGTTCATATCCATTGATTGTATCCTGAAATTATAGTCTTTCCCGCAAGCTGTAGCAGATTACAGATTATACTGTTATACGAAGGAACACTTCAAATAATATTGATCCTCTACACTCCAATGCCTAGGTTCAACTGTAACAAATTCCTAAACTTCAATAAGATTCCAGAACGCCAAGTAAAAACGTATAAGATATTTCAATGTACACTAAATAGTCCGTTTTATGACAATTCATTTACAAAGAAGGTAAAAGAAGTTAATGATTAATTTAAACAAAACAACTTTTGGTTGAAAGCTTAGAAAACATAGCACAACACGCATAATTGAGCTTTGCAACTGATGAAATCTTGAGCAATTCTTTCAAAAGCGACAACATGTTATTTCTTTTGAGGTATTTAATAACTACTATAATCGATTATTTGGATGAACGAATACGATGTGATTACAGTACATAGTTGGTAACATTCATGTCTACTTTTGAGATGACGTAAAATTGATTTTTCTTTAGTTGTTTGTTTTTTAGGGATAGGGGTTAAAGGGATCAACTGGAAAGTTTAAAAAAAATTGTAAGTGGTGTTTTTTAAATTACAACACTAAGAAATAAAAAGCGATAAACACACGTATTAAGACGTTAATTTTAAATGTTACATTCGAGAACTTGCACTTAACATGACAATGCCATATTGCTATTTTTTTATTAAAATTATGTGTGTTTAAAATATTATGTTTAGAAAATTCCAAATCAAAAGCAGTATTTGGTCACAACCATGAGATGGGCTAAACGTTGTGATACTCACACTCTTTGCATCTCTCTAGATACGCCCCTGCTGTAAAAAATGTTAAATGTAAACATGTGTTACTATTAAAGTGATGTATATTTCTGACTGTTAGTGTTAATTTTATATTGTATTGAAAATTTCATGAAGACGAATTTATTTTGGGGGGAAACCTTCAATTTGACATTAGGGAGATATTTTTTTTAAAAAAGTAAACTTTTTAAGAAAAATATCCCAACTCCGTCCCCCATCCTCCCTCCCCACAACACAATCTTTTTGCGTTAAAATCTACTAGGGTAGAATTGGTGTGTGAGAGAGGGAATTTATTATATTTTTAAAAAAAAAGGAAAAAATCGTCAATGATATCAGGCATCCATCCACTCAATGGTTTCTTTTCAGAGCAACTTACTTTTCAGAGCAACTTACTTTTCAGAGCAACTTACTTTTCAGAGCAACTTACTTTTCAGGAAACATTTTTTATTTTATTTTTTTTATTTGTGTGGTCTGCCTATAACCCTTTTGTATTATCGTACGACACATCTTAAAATTATTGTAATTGGCCACATCTTTAAAAAAAACAAACATAAAAAATAGAGAACAAATCGCTGATTTCTTTTCTTTTGGGATGACGTTGAAATGATAAGAAAAGCTGAAATTATGTACATTTCTACAGGAGCTAAGATCAAAGGCTGACCGCCACCTGTGCCACTAGCGCGGAGCTGAGCGCGGGCCTTTAGATCTAGGGCGGTAAGATAATCCTGAGATAAGACAGTGACATGAAACGGAAGCCGACTTCTGACCTATGACTGGGAGTCCGTGGGACTGGAGGAGCGCGGGCACGGTCCTTTAATGTTGGGGCAAAGATGCAACTGACCAGGGTGACCGGAGATTCAAAAATTGTAGTTCTAGTAACTGGCCCGGTCAGTAGATTCGGAGATGATATGAGTAGCCGACCACGGGAGTCCGCGGGACGGGCAAAGATGTGAAATGCCCCAGGGCAGATAGGATGACCAGACGTGCAGGTGGTCTTGGTGGGGGTAGTTAAGTGGTGGGGGTCTCACCTGAGACAGTTATGTCGAACCGGTCCCACCCCCGTCTTAATCTAGCGGTTGTCCTTTATGACTGACAGATTGGACATAGTACTGGGCACGGGATGAATTTTAGGGGCGGAGTCTGAGGGGTATTAGATGGGACGAACTTGTGAGCACAGGGAGAGCAGGCTAGGGGACGAGAGAAGAGACTTATAGCGACGGACCGTTAGGGAAAGTGTAGACTGGTAGACAGTTGGACGGTAGAGATTAGTGTTAAGTGACAAGTAAATAGAATTGAGGAAGTGAAGCAATAAAACATAATAAATAAGTGTTCAAGCCGTCTTAGAGTCTTTGTGTTCGAGTTGAACGAAAGTAGAGAGTTAGTCACACGAGTACCCAGGTTCCCCACATTATACTGCCACCTCGCGTCATAGAAATGATAATTTTTCTATTGATTTAGAATTTATTGAATCACAATTTAATCACCATCATGCATCGTAAAATGAATCTAAATTTGACTAATTAACAATGAATATAAAAGTAAAGCATTATTTGTACATTATTATTATATAGAGTTGGACTGCGATAAGCATTTTAAATAGAATACAAGGTAAATTGTAAATGGTGATAAAGCGTAAAAAGCAACTATTTATTTTTTTAAAAAAGACGTATGAAAAATTAGTTACTAAATTGCTGAATGGTTCTCAACAAAAATATTTTATTTTTATTTTAAAAAGACTTGATATAAAATTATTATTTACATTAGAACATTGTATGCTACACACTTACTTTTAGATGTGAAACTGTATCGATTTGCATTAATAGTTTCTCAAAATATAATTTAAAACAATAACAAGAGCAAGAAAACAACATGTAGGCAAAACAGGAACATGCATTTTTCTATGATCTATGCGTATTAATTATAACTACCAATCCAAGTCCTTTGGTTACTCAAAACCATAAAACATGGCTTAAGAAATTGCGATTTGCATAGGTAAAAAAGGAATGTTGAAGTCAAAACATGATATAGTGAATTTTATGACTTCAAATATCTCAATGTTTCTATTTTAATAAATAAGTAGAAAGATTTAGATATATCAAATTATATTTCGCTCTTTTGGAATCCAGGCACATTTAAGAACTAAATGATAGCCTTAGGCCCCATTTGGACGCGCAAATTTTGTCAAGATCCAATATTCCGTTTCGGAGCGTTTTCGATCACAAATATTTAAAACTAGATATGAGTTGCGGCGAAGCATTCGCCACAGACTTGCTCAAAGATAGTGCAAAGAAAGTGGGGGGAAAGCGGACACAAACTACAGCGCGACGATATCAGAAAACGGGAATGAACGTCGTAGGGGGGGGTTGATTGTTGGTCTCGAGACATGCATACTTCGGTTAGCTACCTACCCCACACCCTGCACCACCTTAGCTTGCCAAACAGCAACTGTGATTGGCCGACCCTAGCGAGGGTCATTCGTCATGCTTATTTGCACTCGTCTTGTTCTTTTTCTGGGGAATTATTATCATATATATATATTTACGGTCAATTATGTATGACTGACTCACTCACTGTGTCCTAACGCTAATTCAAAATATAGACTTGAAGATCATAATCCTTTTGGTTTCCAGATTAACATTAACCAAACAACGCATGAACCTATGGCGTCAGCATTTGTGTTGTAAACAGTGCTGACTGACTCAAAGAGTTATTGAGTTATTTTTTTTGGTGCAGTAATTTTGTGCGCTGCTTTCTAAAATTACTTTAAAACTCGTGTGGTGATTAGCACTGTAAAAAAATATTATATACATACTTTGTGTACATTTCAGGAATATTTCGTATTTATCATACGAGGATTAGTTACTTGGGCTTTGGCAAAAAAACAACAAAAAAACCTATTATAAAATACGTTGTGTACATTTAAGAAAGTTTAATATTACGTATTTATCATACAAGGATAAGTTACTTGGGCTTTTGCAACAAAAAAAACCCTATTATCAAATACGTTGTGTACATTTAAGAAAGTTTTCAAATTTGTTTTTGTCAATTAAAAAATGACTCAAAGGAGCAAGACTTATGTTAGTGACGAAGCAATCGTTTTTCAATCCTAATGCCTACTAAAACAATATTTGTTGTTTAGGTCAAATCGTATAAAATCAAAGATCGAGTCTGAGTCTAACGGTTAAAAATTAATTTTAATATTAACAAACCTTTAAGATCTTATAAAATTTTTTTAAAAATTTAAAAATTTTAAAACAATTACTGCGGTGTAATCCATATGGTCCTTCGTATATGAACCTATGGCATTTCAAATCAAACCCGTCCTTTTTAAACTTAATAGCACTTTAAAAATTTGTTAATGTTATGTTCTTATCTTATAACTTATAACATAACTAGCCTTCAAATTGTGTTCACAGAAATACTTTTCTTATATTTGTGTTGTTATTACAATGTAAATATTTTGTTAGTCTTAGTTCTCTTTGCAAGCAGTTGCATTTCATGAGAATTAAATAATTAGTGTTTTAACCTCATCACGAATGATTCCATTGGAATTGTTATTTCAATTTTAAAACACGTCGCCAAGAATTAATAAAAGAATAACTATAAAACTAATCAAAAAGTAAGTCGAGACTAAAAAACGAGTAAATATGGATCGCATTTACAATTTGCATCGTGTACCGTTGACATGGATGAATGAATTCTTGAGTGACCCTAATTAAATTTAATTTGAAAAAGTGACCAATTACCAGGCTCCTGATTTCGAATGCCATGAGCTCTCTTTATTGATTGTATTACCTTTGTAAAATCATAGCAGTGATTTTTTAAATAATTATTTTTGCAATATACTGTACTCCTTAATTACATATGCTATATATATTATGGAACTACACCGAACTTAATGTATCTCTATGTTTTGTAAAAATAAATATATATACAATAAATTATTAAAAAATGGGACTAGCAATAATCACATTCTTCCTCTTCTTAGCTTTATAATTTTCTCACTATCAAAACATTAAATTTAATTTTGATCGCTAACATTCAAAGTACATTTAAAACAAAATGTAGTTTGATTCTTAGCACTTAAATATTGGCCTTCTTAAAGTTTATACAAATATTTTGAAGTATATAATATACTTTGATTTTCAAAACTATTAGTTTGTTGGTTTTTGTGTGTGTTTTTGTTTGTTTGTTTGTTTTTTCTTTAGTGGTTGTAAGTGTTTTGTTGATTGTCTATAAAAAAATATATTTTCAAAGATGTAACGTGTGTTTAAACACTTGCTAAGCGTAAAGACGTATGTAATAAATGTCGCTCAACAAAGTATTTCTTTATAGCCAACTTGATCATATGAGATTGATATCCTTAAATTTTACTACTTAAGGGTATGAAAAAAACGATTAATTATGAATATTAATAGCCCTAACGATAAGACTTTCGATAACATAAGCAAACGCTTAGCGTCAGGGGTTTAATTACACGACCTTTTCTTTTGAGGTCAAGCTTACGCTCTTCGGACCCGGCTCATAGTTTCACTGGCAAGCCCCATCAAGCAGGCATCGCCGTAGAGATAATTTTCCCTAATTTGTTGGAACTGACCTGTCGAAATCCGCGACACGCATAAACTAAAAATGTTTGTTGGTATTGAATATTTTTTTTTAAAAATAATTTAAAACATGGATCTCTCCCCTTCGTGTTTTGAATCACACACCCACTGCAAGTGTTAACCGGAAAGCAAACATCACGCACAAAGCCAGCAGAGGACCAAACTTTTCATTGATACCGTCCCTTTCAAAATTCCTCTTTTTTTTTGTTTGTTTGTTTGTCCTGTAGCTGAGCTACGAAAGACCGAATGAAAGACGCCTTTTCAAGACGTATTTAACCATCAGATGCTCGACCATCTTCTTAAAATTCCAATATGTAATTGACAGCCGTTACTACTTCTTGTGTCAAACCCTTGTCAGTTGCTTCATGTGGCACAATATTCAGTCCTTATCAGTGATACGTTTCTGAAAGCTTCGCTTTGGTTCCACCAGTGAAAGCTCTTACTCGGTCGCTGCATAAACGATAAACCTTTCTGGCAATGTCTACAAAAGCACAGCCCTGGAGCCAGTTCTATCGAAAGTTGTCCTTAAGCCATGATCTGACCCCCAACTGAGTCATCGGGCGACTGAGTTGGGACTGAGCTGACTCTTCTTTTGCCAATAAATTTGCCCTGTCAAGGTACTGCACGCCGTTGAGTCTAATGATGAATTGCAGAATTTATTGGCAACGACGTTTATACATCCGCACCTTTACGACAGGGTTTAAAGTCCCCCCTCCCCCCTTCCAGCAAGACTAAAGTTTATCCTGAAGTGCACCAAGTAATACACTTCCGTTTTGACTTGGACTGTGGTTCAGACCCCCACAATCATAGGGGTTTAAGTCAACGCCTGTGTCCGCTTAGTTTTAAATGATACAATACACCCAGCACCGTCTAACAATAGGGTTGAAGTGACCTCTTAAAATCCCCTTAAGTAATAAGGCAAGTACTCGACCAAAAAATATTTTTGTTTAAAATTAACCTGAAACTAACACGAAGGACTAAATTTCGTATAAGTTAGCGACGATAAATGAGTAATTAAAATGGTAAGAACCATTTAAATATCGAGACATAATGTTCAATGTATTGAATCACTTCCGTTACCTGCTAATTTTACAAAATAAAATATAGTAATGCACCTTTTCTGCGAGTGCCAAATGAACAAAGAAGAAAAGTATTTTGTAAACTTTCTCTTTTCCACAGCTTATTTAACCCAATGTTTCTTTATATTTGTGTTTATATATTTTTAAAAAAAAACACGCTAACCTTATATTGTCTTTCAAATATTTCTAAAATAAACCTCATTAGTAAATACAACATCCACAATAGTATATTTATATTGTTGATCCGAGATACACGAGCATACAAGATTTGCATCAATTAATGGTAAAGGATGTTTATAGTTAAAACAAAGAGTCCGAAGAATAAATTCAATAAATAAATAAATATTTTCCATGTAAAATGTTAACAGTTTCAGTTATTATATGTTTTAAAATTAGTAAATTACTTAAGCAACATTTTGGACATTTACTAAGTTATATAACATAATACGAAATTGTAACAAAAATAGAATGACAAAAGTTCACAATATGAACAATGCAATGGCGTCAACCCTGCCCCAGGATCGAAATCCACGGAATGCTCTTTATTTAAAAATATTTATATGTGGGATATGTAAAGAAGTAAATAATCATCCGGAAATTAGTTTATATTTATCGGCCGAAATGTGATACTTTTTGACTTCCAGTACCTTTATAAGTGGTGGATCGATTAATCGTTAAAAATTTTTAATCGTTAAAATTTTTAAAGATTAATAAAGAAATTAATCGTTAATTTCCACAGCACTACTAATTACCAAATGTTAATTTTCTCATTATTGAATTTGAAAGAACAATATATTTCATGCCATCTAATTTAAACTAAAAATGTTTGTTGGTATTGAATATTTTTTTTTAAATAATTTAAAACATGGATCTCTCCCCTTCGTGTTTTGAATCACACACCCACTGCAAGTGTTAACCGGAAAGCAAACATCACGCACAAAGCCAGCAGAGGGACAAACTTTTCATTGATACCGTCCCTTTCAAAATTCCTCTTTTTTTTTGTTTTGTTTGTTTGTTTGTCCTGTAGCTGAGCTACGAAAGACCGAATGAAAGACGCCTTTTCAGCCCCGGTTTATCTTCCTTTAAATATCCCAGTTTCGCAATGAATTCCGCTCAAAAACCCGGAAAGTCAAAACTGAATCAAATATACAGTACTTTAAAGCAGTGTTTCTCAACTTGTGCCTGGTGGACCGCGAGTAAGGCATGAAATTTTCAATTTTTAGAATTAAAAATACGAAAGGTATAAATGGTGTCATTTTTTAATACATTGATTACTTTTAATCACTCGATGGCAGTATCATAACGCCGCAAAAAGAAAAGATTATTACTTTTAGCTATACCTGAAATCACATGACATCTCACTAGTTTCTAGAAAACTATAGTTGTTATATTGACATTCAGAAATATTAATTTTTTAAAACGTTGAGTAGATTTTAAATGATTAAAGTAATAAATGAATTAAATTGATTAAACACGTGTATTAATATCTAATAAATTAAACATCCGAGCATAAGAACATAGACAACCTCCGAGCCTGCCAATGCGAAATAACGGGAACATACCAAATTTTACGTTTTTTGTGTCAACCTTGTGATTGTGTCACCCGGTGCGGTCCGCATCCCCTTGTGACGCCTCTGAACATGATGATGGAATATTTTTTAAGCAAGTCCAACTTTTATCTGAATTTTATACTGTCATGGAGGAGCATGTAAGAAGTGCTTTAAATAAACAACATTAAAAAAGCATAAACTTGAATATGACTATTCAAGATGAACTCATTAAATTAACTGCAAATAGTATCAAAAGTGACAGATTATAATTATCAAAGTATTACTCAGTTATTGAGATTGCAGAAACAATGACCTTCGTTAAAAGGTTGGTGTCGATTGAACAATAAGACATAAGCATTCTTGAACATTTTTTAAAATTTCTTTCATTGAAAGATTGCCTTTCAATAATCGGGCGAACATGAAAGGTTACAAATGATATAGTAAAATCATCAGCAGGAAACCAATTTATTTTATATTTTCTAAAAATGGTACTAATTTTTTAAATTTATTTATCGACTTTCAGAGTGCCCATTCTTTTAAAGTACGTTAAGGAACTCTTAAAACTTCGCAGTGACAGTAGGTGGGAAACTAGTCAAGGTATAAGATCGGTCAAATATATGATGCATTGCTTAGCATTTACAAGAACAAAGATACAATTAGTTTAATAAGAGATGATGTACCTGGACTTTTTACGTAACTACAACTATTCATATTTAGTATTTTTCGGTCACCATATGATATGATATATTAACTCATGTCTTATCTTATCTTATCTATACAGACGCTCCATCTATGCAGAAGATAATTGCGTCCACAGACCATGACAGATGATATGTTGGCAAGTGAGGCAGCGTTCACAGGCCACGGCTTTGTGGGTTCCACGCATTACCCAGCCGCCTAACTAGTGTTAGGTACCCATTCAGAGCTGGGTGACTAAGGGGCGCCCTAGGCCCCAGGAACAAATCCTTGCCTTCGCATGGATTCGAACCCGTGACCATCGGTACGCCAGTCGAGCGCGCTGCCACACGATCAATCTCATTAGTAAACTCATGCAGGGCAAACATTATGATATTGCATGGGCGGTCGACCATAAATGACGCCACGCACCTGAGGGGTGGGGGTCATACATTTGTGACAATGTGTGACCATAAGGGCTGCTTAAGAACTGTGACGTCACATCAAAACGCACAACTTTAAAGAAAAGTTCTGCTTAACTATTTAATTGTTTATAATTTATTTAATGACGTTTTACATGACTTCACGTGTGTTACGATATTAGAGTGCAGACTTATACTAAATACATACTAAAGTGACAAAAAGTTTTTTGAAACATGCTGTAATTGGGGAGGGGGGTTTAACAATCGGCCAAATTTGCGTGACGTCATTTATGGACGGCCCGTTGGCAATACAACTTTTGAGAAGTTGCAATATTTATTTTAAAATAAAGAATATGAGATCAGACAATCCCCCTTTCATGCCATCTTTGTTGATGATGGCAAATGGCATTCGAAATAGATGCAGATCCTACATGTGGAAGAAAATCAGAAGCCCCGAGCCTAATGCTCTTCATGGGTCTTCCTGGAAGACCCTCCCAGCTATCTGGCCCCCTCCCCCAGAAAAGGACGTGACAGCTGGGAATACCCCCCCCCCGGAGCGGTCGCTTCTGAAGCGGCCACCTGGGCATCCAGGACATAAAGTCGAAGATGCCTCCCACTAAGTTAACCTCACAAGGAGGGGTGGAATTGCCTTACTATGACCCGCTACCACTTTGGCGCCACCCCGGCAAAGCATATGAGTCTCAATGGTTAGGACCGCCGCTATGCGGGGGATCATCAATGACCTACCTAGGGTGCAACCCCCACTGGAAGGTTTCCTCAGAGCTTGCGTCCGCTGCGTACTTCACGGTTCCTTTTCTAATCCGTACTGGCGCTCCTGGCCCTAAACCGGCACCGCTCATTGGCGTTGCTAGTAAAATTGAGGGGGATGAAACGGTCGCTTCGGATTTACCCGACCCTCAACGGGTACTTTGAAATAGATGCAGATACAAAAATTGCCTGAATACACGGACATCGAAATCGTTGGAGAAAAAGTCAAATTGATAAAACTCAGGTCTAGCCCACAACGGATGCACAGGAAAGATACTAATTTGAATTATTTTATCACCTTGTTGCCACTGCAACAATTTCTTTAGAACAAGGATTTTTTTCAGCTGCAACATTACAAGAGTTAATTTTTTTTTATATCATGAATATGAACTCATGTTAATTCTTCTTTGATTTTGGCAAATTGCAAAGATTAGAATGCCGTTCAACAGATTGATATTTCTAATGAAATGTCCTGGGTGTATTCTCTATTTTAAAAAAAATATTTATAACCTTTGGAAGTTTTAAAATTCATAACATAAATGAAATATGCTCCAAACTTGAGCTTTGCTATAGGAATTTTAGTAACTTCCAATCCCGGATAAGTATTTTTCCAAACTAAAAATAATCAAGACCTTTTTTAGAAGCTACCTACATCTCAAAATATATAGTCAAACCTCGCAATATTAGCAGTTTAGTGTGAACTCAGTAACAGCTTAAATATTTCTAATTTAGTTAGAGAAGTCTCTGAAATAAAAGTTCCTTTAAAACTCATGTTAACTTTTTTATGTAGCATATTTGTAAAATCTAATTATAAATATGTGTGTTAACTATTGTGTTAAATTTTAGTTAAAATGTTTATTATTATTTTTGTGGTTTTTCGCTAAAAATATAAAAAGTCATTTACCTTTTTTTTAGAATACTTAAATTTGAATTACATAGGGACGCAATTGTTCACTTTTCCACGTAGTAGTTCAAAGGTTAAGACAGGTCTCTGAAGTACTGATGTCTATATACTAGACACCAACACCCGTATTGACTCTGTTGTCTAGGAGTAATATTATTAAATTTGGCTCTAGCCCCAAGTATTACAATACTTAACATAAATAAGAGTACTAGTCTAAATCTACACTTCAAACATTACAACTACCATACAAA
Organism: Ampullaceana balthica; assembly: GCA_944989445.1. NCBI lineage: Eukaryota > Metazoa > Mollusca > Gastropoda > Lymnaeidae > Ampullaceana > Ampullaceana balthica. The sequence goes on along the minus strand of CALYLW010000049.1, from coordinate 58,830 downwards.
AACACATATAAATAGCGACGCCCAACACCTCTGTACACAACAGAGAGAATATTTAATACATTAAAATATTAACATACCAAATTGAATAGCTTTAAAAACAATATATGGGTAACAATAAAGATTAACATAGACAAGTCACCAAAACGTTAGACGAAGACTAACACAGATATTATATAGTTTGACCCGACTTCCCACTGGTCATTGGGTGTGGTCGATTGATGACAGGTCTGTCTAGCGTCACTGCTTCTACCAGCCCCGCAGTCAGGCATAGCGTCCACCAATTAAGTCTTGCAATCTCTTCCCGGAGGTCAGTCCGGAGGTCACGCCTCTGCTATTTGAACTGAGTGACAGCTTGGTCTGTCCCCAGCGATGACCGTCTTCCACAGCGGTTCTCACGTTAAGGGATGGGGTCGCCTTCTCCCCTTCTCTAAAGCCAGCACGTCTTCATGCCTGGCCTGATCGATCTAGGTTAGCTTTGCTCGGCTATAACCTACTAATACTAGCTGAAAACAATAATAGTGCATACTTTAACTAACTATCAATAATCAATATAGATAAGAAATAAAAGCATTTAACCATATACAAAACATTTGAACTACTATAACTATGTACTCAAACTGAGAACAAAACTTCTCAGCTAGGCTCCTCTGATCCAACAGTCTAACACTTCAGAACTCAATTCTTATGGTGGTCGGTGACTGTGATCTTCTGAGAGAGAGAACGCCTTAAGGTTTGGGTACAGTATATAAAGACCCCTTGCGACGCCATGAGGGCGTCTCCCCTAAATTCCTATACATTCTATTGGGTGAACCTTGAGTGCTCTGGGTGCCAACTTTCTTCTGGTTGGTCAAACCCTACGTACCCAATAACCTTTCGGGTGACCCCCGACCCAAATAAAAAGCAGCATCCCTCCAAAAATTGACCGAGCCTGAGTATCTATTTCGACCTGATAACTTTAGTTGGCCTCTCACGCGCATTCCCAAATCTTTTTATTTGTCCCTTCAAGGTTAGTGTCACTCACCAGCGTTTCCAAACTTTGTCTTTGTCCCTCCAAGGTAGGTGTTTTACCCAATGTCTGAACCCCTATCTCCCAACTGTACTAAAATAAAAGAAATTCTCAAACATATATTGAGGTACTCAACAAGGTCCTGCCTATGTGCTCATGTTTTACAGTAAATAAACGTAATAGCACTAACGGAAAAGCCATATCCACAATAAATCTTTAAAGTAATTATTAAAATGTCTTACTTTGTTTGCAAACGTAACTAGTGATTTAAAAAAAAGAAAATGTAAAACTTCTTTTAGAATTACTTGACACGATACACATTTTCCTTTATTGGTATTAACATGGCGATCGTGTCCTGTGATTCTAACAAAACATAACATTATTTGTGTCGGAAACATATTCTCATCTTAAGCTACTTAGAAATAAGTATTTAGAGTTTTTATAAAAAAATATATCTACAACATCATCACGATTAAAATACAGATTAGACATGAATTTAATTTTGAAATTTTGTTTTAGATTATCTTAAGGTGTAATTGCAGATGTTAATGTTGTGGACTGCAATACATGTTTCAAATAAAATACAAGAGATGCAAACGATTTTTGGGGATAAAATAATATCTATTTAGCTTTTTTAAAGACAAATAGACGTTTAAAACTTTCGGAAAATGCCTTTATCCAAGTAGTAAATACTTTAACAAGTAATAAAAACGCAAATGAGTATTTAAAATCATTTTCCAACAAGTAATTTCCGATTTTTTTATTCCAGGGAAATCACTCTAGAGTCACTCAAAGAATGTGTCAATATAATGCGCAATGTTCAACAGTCTAACATTCGCTTTTTACAAAGCAGGAAATCCCCATTACCTATTATTCTCGATTAAATTAAAAGTCATTTCAAATCCATAATTCTGAAACTAAACCAAAAAAAAATTGCCATCTACAAATTGCTGCTAAAATTACCGGAGTCGAAACAAAAGAGATTTTTTCAAAAATTCCTTATCCAACATTGTTCTAAATATTATTAGCTATCGTATATCGTTTGACGTTTGTTTCAACCCGATAGATGTTTTGGTTGGCGAGAAATTAACAAAATACTATTTTTTTCGGATATTTTGGATTTTCCAGGAAATACAGTAAACCTTTTTGGTAATGTTTTTGGCCCGTGAACATCCTTGGGACCTCCTTAACATATTTGCAAAAGACCTGAACCCACTTTCTGGTATGGTTCAGGAGGAGTTACTGTTCAAAGCTCGAAAAGACTGGCCAGACATTTCGAATCTATAAACACAATTTCCAAGTGAAATTTCATTAAATATACATAAAGCAAATAAGAAGACATAGACGCGAAACTATTTAAATTCCTCCCCAAAGTAGCATTAAGTGACCAACCATTAACAAACTACAGTGCCCGGAAGCGGCAATATTGGAACGCATATAAATCGGAAAGAAGTCTATTTTACAAATAATAAATAATTCATCACTATTTCCCATAATGCCTACGTAAAATTAGACTAAAAGTCGCCATAAATTCTTTGTGACTTACTTACAAATGTTTTGCAGGCTTGACTTTTGTGTATTGAATTATTTAGAACTTGTACCCTTAACGTCATCTATATTAATAAAAGGCAAAGGCCTCACTGACTGACTCGACTTATTACTAATTTTCCAACTTTCCGGCAAGATAGAAGCATGAAACTTTGACAGGTTGTTGAATAATCTCCCGCGATTGCAACAGGTGAAAAAAATATTTAAATTATCACTAACTGGGGCCAAGGGGCCCAAATGTATTTTTTCCTTATATGACCTATATAAAAGTGTCTCATCACTAGTTATCCAACTTCCCGTGTAGGTAATAGCATGAAACTTAAACTTTGTGACTTTGTTGAGTGCACTCCTCTCTATAGTAACAGGCGAACAAAATATTTAAGTTATGGATCACGGGGAGGGGGGTCCAAATATAATATTTTAACTAAATGAGCTTCACAGAAATTTGTTTAAGCTTTGGCTACCGTTTAAATGGATATCTTGACAAATCTTACTACATACAAATTTGATGACTCATATTTAATTTATATAAATAAAGTCCTAATGTATGTTCCTTGTTTGCCGGGAGCCCAAATTATGTTTTTCCTAACATAGTTGATTCTCTAGTACCCGTGCCAATTTACTGGATTTGTTGAAAAATATATTCATCATGATCCAGATTAAATGCAATAGGTATTTTGAACTAAACATCTTGCACCAATTACTTTGTAGGGGCCTGGGGCCAAAAATGTCATTTTCTTATCATGATTTATACAAAAGGTATTTAAAACAGTGGCTACTGGGTAAATGGATGGATCTTGACCAAAGGTGGTAAATAAATATTTCATGGCCACTATTAAAATTCTATAAGGTACTATACTCCCAAAATCCACTCCCTCGACGTCGGGAGCCCCAATTTTTTAAAAAATGTATATATTCTTATTATTTTATTTTTTGGTAACTTTTAAAACTTTATTCCCATTAAATTTAAGATTTAAATTTCTGGCATTTGAAATTTATATCTTCCACCTTGATGATTGGGGGCCTTTTAATGTCATTTTATTACCAAGTTGTTTTTAAAACGACTTTGACAAATTTTGACAAACAATCATATCAATCATTATCCAGATTAAAATTAACAAGCTTTCTGAAATGCTATATCTTACACCAAATACTCCAAGGGAGCCCTTAATATAACTTTTTCTTATATAAGCAGTATAAATATTATTTATTTAGCCAATTATAATGAGACTTTAGAAATTTGTAGTGTACGTTACCACAAATATTTCTGACATAAAATTTCTATAATACCACTTATTATGGGCAAAGGGCAAAAAAAAATATTTTTTTAACACGAGTTATATATAAGGTATTTTAAGCAGCGGCATCTTGTTAAGTGGATGAATTTTGACCAAAGTTGATCTATAAAAAATGTGATGCCTCGTTTTAAAATTCTATAAAGTATTTAACTTTTAATGTCCAGTCCATTCTTATTGGGCCAGGGGCCGAATTTTTTTTTAGTTATGTTTACATTTTTAGACTTAATTTCTCATTTACCTTAAAAAACATATTGACAAATATTGATACATATCTTTAACATGATCAAAATTAAAACTTTCCGACCTATGAATTTTACATTTTGCACCGTTTTAGCCCGGGGCCTTAACTGTCATTTCATTCCTAATTTTATTTTACACACACCGTGACATATATTGACAAACAAGTATAAATATCATGATTCAGATTTAAATAAACAAGTCTCATGAAATTTACGTTTCTTCTATTGGGCAAAATTAAGTTTTTTTTAAAAAATATAAACTCTACAAATAGTATTTCAGTCACTCTTCGCCAAAAACGTTAGAAAGTTTTTGAATACACTCCCACGAAAGGTTCTGGCAACAATGTATGATTCTCGATTAAACTTGGTGCATATGATTTTGATAACACCCATTGAGAAACTGTAAGGCAAACGATGCAAAAAGTTAAGCAGGTTTCATTTCAAAATTCTACGCGTAACAGACTTAACGGTCAACAACTTTCGCCATGTTAAGCTGTCTTATTAATAGCCCTATCTTCACGAAATTTCAAAGGCAGCTTCCCTGCGATACACTCTCTCACAACGATAAAGGGCAAATAATAATTTTAAAATTAACAACCATGGGGCCCAAATGTAGGTTTTTTCCTAATATGTTCTATATAAAATAGACTAATCATTAAATCTCCAACCTCCCGTTTATGTAGGAGCATGAAATTTTGAGAAGTTTTTGGTACCCTCACGCGATGGTAACAGGTGAAACAAATATTTAAATTACCACTCAAAGGCGGCCGAGGGCCCAAATATAGTTGTTTCACCTTATAAGAGCCAAATAAAATTTGTTAAACATTGAATATTGTGTAAAAGGATTTTGACAAAACTTGGAATATACAAACTTAATGGCCTATATTAAAATACTATAGGTCATTAACATTATTATTTTCATTCTTTTGGAGCCAAGGGCCCCTAATCTCTTTTTCGTAAACTTTTTTTGAAATTTTATCGCTTCGATTTTCCAAGATTTTGTTCTACACATATTGACAAACAAATTTATCCATCAAGATCCAGATTGAAATAAACTGTTGTTTTGAACTTAAAACCTTACACCGATAGGCCCCCAGGCCATATAAATAATATTTTATTTATCTCATTACCATTAAACTTGGGAGGTTTTTGAGTATGCTCAAAATATTTCTGACATTAAAAGTTTTCAAAACACCACTTATTAGGGGCCGGGGGCCCGTATGCCATTTTTGAACGTGAGCTACATAAAATAATTTTTAGACAGTGGCTACTGGGTATATGGATGAATTATTGACCAAATTTGATGTATACAAATTAAAATTATTTAGGGTAATTAACTCCTAACGTCTATTACTTTAGGGCTGGGGCCCAAAATAATGTTTTCGTAAACTTTCAAATCCTTAATTCCCTTTAGATTTTAAGCAATTTAAATAAGTATAGACACGTATCTTCATAATAAACTAGATTGACATCTTCAGGCCCTATGAGATATGTACATCCTGCACCCATTTTGCACGGGGGCGCTTAATTTTATTTTATTCCGCATTTGATTATACGCGACCTTGACAAATGTTGACAAAAAGTATATCCATCATGATCGAGATATATATTAATTGTGTTGTGAACTGGCGTTACGCGGGGTCTCAACGCTAACTGAAATCCAAATTTTCCGCTGCGAACGCGGGTATTTTGCTAGTCTATATATATATATAATTCACTAAAACAAGCACAAGACGAGTGCAAATAAGCATGACGAATTACCATCGTAAGGGTCGGCCAATCACAGTTTATGGTTGACAAGCTAGGGTGGTAACTCCGCCGTAGCCGGTCCCAAGCCCGGGTGAGAGAGGAGGAGGGTTGTGCGAAGGGTTAGCATCCCTTCCCGTAAAAAAAGCCTTGCTACAAAAACGTGAACAAAGAAAAAAATAGGAAACTCGGACCTTGGAGATGATGGGTCTCGTAACAGAGAACTTATGAAGCTGGGTGGCCAAAGCCAACTGGAAACCACCCGGCAGACAACCATCCTCTCCACTAGGACCACCACCAACTTAGGAACATGGAACGTAAGGACCATGTTCGAAGCTGGAAAAACTGCCCAAGTTGCTGCCGAAATGCAACGGTACAAACTAGCCATCCTAGGGATAAGTGAATCCCGATGGACTGGCTCAGGCCAGATGAAGCTCAACACAGGAGAACTGCTACTATATTCAGGCCATGATGAAGAAAACGCAGCCCACACCCAAGGAGTAGCAATCATGCTTTCCAAAACTGCCCAGAACGCCCTTTTAGGGTGGGAAGCCCATGGTCCCCGAATAATCACTGCAAGATTTAAGACCAAAAAGCAAGAAGTCAATATGGATCTTCTTCAGGTATACGCTCCTACTAATGACAGTAAAGAAGAGGACAAAGAGGACTTCTACAACAGACTGAGAACCCTTATCCAAAAGTGTCCTAGGAGCAATGTGATTATTCTAATGGGCGACCTAAATGCAAAAATAGGCAGCAACAATAATGGATATGAAGAATGCATGGGAACAAATGGCCTCGGAGAGATGAACGATAATGGTGAAAGGCTAGCAGATCTATGTGCTGCAGATGGACTGGTCATTGGTGGAAGTCTCTTCATGCATAGAAATATCCACAAGGCAACATGGATATCACCAGATCTGTCAACGGCTAACCAAATCGACCATATCTGTATCTGCAAAAAGTTTAGAAGATCTCTCCAAGATGTAAGGGTAAAAAGAGGGCAGATGTAGCCTCAGACCATCATCTACTGATTGCCCAACTAAGGCTCAAATTGAAAAAGAATTGGACAAGTGAGGGAAGCAAGCACCAACGTTTTAACACTACTCTTTTGAAAGGGGGACCAAAACTTAATGAGTTCAAACTTACGCTAACAAACAAATTCCAGATCTTACAAGAACTTGGCAACGAAGAAACAGTTGACCAAAACTGGAAAAGCTTCAAAGAAATACTCACGACCACCTGTGAAGAAGTGTTGGGTCCAAGGCAACAAGCACATAAAGAATGGATCTCTAATGAAACCATGGAGAAAATCCAACAGAGGAAAAAGAAGAAGGCAAATCTCAACAACAGCCGCACCAGAACTGAAAAAGCCAGAGCATCAGCAGAATACGCAGAAGCCAATAAAGAAGTTAAACGTAGTATAAGGTCAGATAAAAAGAACTACATAGAAGGACTAGCAACTGAAGCAGAAGAGGCAGCTTACCATGGAAACACAAGAGAACTATTCAGTACAATAAAAAAGCTATCCGGAAAGTTCAAAAATCCAGAGAGACCTGTTAAAACTAAAGATGGGAAATCTATACCTGATGAAGAGGGTCAGAAAAAAAGATGGATAGAACATTTTGAAGAACTCCTCAACCGACCAGCCCCACAATACAAACTCAACATAGAGCCAGCGGAACAAGACCTAGAAATAGACTGCAGCACACCCACAAAACAAGAGATAAACAGAGCAATTAAACAACTAAAGAAAGGCAAAGCAGCTGGTCCAGACAGAATACCAGCAGAAGCCTTGACAGCAGATATTACGACTAGCTCTGCAATGCTACACATTCTTTTCAAGAAAATATGGGAGGAAGAACAGATTCCGACGGAGTGGAAAGTAGGACATCTCATTAAGCTCCCAAAGAAAGGAGATCTTAGCTCTTGCTCCAACTATAGAGGAATAACTCTGCTATCCATACCAAGCAAAGTATTTAACAGAGTGCTGCTAAACAGAATGAGGGACGCAATAGACACCCATCTTAGAGACCAACAAGCAGGTTTTAGAAAAGATAGATCATGCACTGACCAAATAGCCACCCTGAGAATTATATTGGAACAATCCCTGGAGTGGAACTCACCACTATACATCAACTTTATTGACTATGAGAAGGCTTTCGATAGTGTTGACAGGCCAACCCTGTGGAAGTAACTAAGACACTACGGGATACCACAAAAACTGACTGACATAATTAAGGCTTCCTACGAAGGACTTACATGTAGAATTGTCCATGGCCAACAAGCAACAGCGGCTTTTGAGGTACAGACCGGAGTCAGACAGGGGTGTCTGCTTTCACCATTCTTATTTCTGCTAACCATCGACTGGATAATGAAAATGTCTACAGAGCAGAAGAGAAATGGTATCCAGTGGACACTATGGAAACAACTTGATGACCTGGACTTTGCGGACGACCTGGCCTTATTATCGCACTCACAGCAACAGATGCAGGAGAAAACCAACAATGTAGCACAATTCTCTGCTTGCCTTGGCCTGAACATCCATAAGGGAAAAAGCAAAGTCCTTAAAATAAACACATCAAGCAACACTCCAATAACACTGGAAGGAACAAATCTGGAAGAGGTGGATAGCTTCACATACCTTGGAAGCATCATCGACACACAAGGAGGGACAGACGCCGATGTAAGAGTGAGAATTGGCAAAGCAAGATCATCATTTAAACAGCTAAAAAAAGTTTGGAGTTGCAACAACTTGACTCTTCATACCAAGGTCAGGATATTCAACATCACAGTAAAGCCTGTCCTACTGTATGGAGCAGAAACATGGCGAATAACAGCAGCCATTTCTAAAAAGCTTCAAGCCTTTATAAATACATGTCTCCGAGCAATTCTCCGAATCCGCTGGCCAAATGTCATCACCAATGAGGACCTCTGGCAACGCACACAACAAGAGCCAGTGGAAGAGCTAATACGCCAGCGCAGATGGAGATGGATTGGCCACACTCTCAGAAAGCCTACATCTAGCATTGTGAGACAAGCCCTCACATGGAACCCCCAAGGCAAAAGGAAAAGAGGTCGTCCCAAAATGACCTGGAGAAGAGAACTGGAGGCAGACACAAAAATGAGCGGGCACAGCTGGGGGCAGATTGAGAGACTGGCGCAGGACCGGGATGCCTGGAGAGACTTTGTTCGCGGCCTATGCCCAAGATGGGACGAAGGGCGATGATGATGATGAAGCTAGGGTGGTGAAAGGGGGGGGGAGCATGTAGCTAACCACTGTGCCCATGTCTCGATACCAACAATGCATCGGTGGTTTCCACCCCCCTCCCTGATGTTAACACGAGTTGTTCTGATTCTAGGTGCTGTAGTTTGTGTCCGTTCGTTCCTCTCTTATTTTGCACTATCTATGAGCAAGTCTGCGACGTATGCTACGCCGTGGGTCGTATCTGATTCATTTTTACCTTATAAGTCAACATGAATTGAATAAATAGGCAATACATTTAGTTTCACTTTCCTTACTACTTAAATTTACAAACCAGTAGTTGAAAGTTGATAAGTTTAATTCTAGTTTAAATTACTGAAGAAGTTTTATTTTACCACAATTTAAGTTATATATCGTGACACCGCATTATGTCAACTTGACTTTCCTCGCGTTTGTCACGTTTTTGCAGTTGTTAAAATAAGTAATTAAGTCGTAAATTGTAAAAAACCGAACTGAAACAAGTATTTTCCATTCTATATTAGTACAACTTTTGAGATATCTTCTATAAATAGTATTTCATTTTGCTGTATCAATAATAATCGTGGAAACAAAAAGACAGACATATGGTAAAATTATTTTGTGAAAATATAAATTAAAAGCTGTGTCTGCAAATGTCTTGCTTGTTTTTTCTCATTTCTTTATGTGTATCTGGATTGGGTAGCAAGTTAAAAGCTCAGGAAAAAAATTAAGAGCCTAAAAGAGTAAAGTAAAAATTTAACCCCAGCAATGCGTCTCACACTACCTCCCCCTTCATTGTTTTTTTCGGTACCAGGTTCTACGCTAAGTTTTTTATTGTATTATCTTTGTTATTTCAATATTTATTGATTTTATCATCATCATCGCCATCCTTTCGTCGCGAGAGAAGATGGCGCATTACAGTGGGGTTGGGTTGCATTTCCTCGTGTGGCAGTGCAGTCATATCCTTGAGTGATAGTCTTTTCCACAGCTTTTGCACACTAGTTCTGTGCTTTCTAATGCTTTGGCCTTTCTTTTAAATCTTTTGTCTTTAGCCTCCCCAATCCTTCGCTCCTCGGCTACTATGACGCCCTCTTTTACAACTGTGCGCCACGTAGATGGGTCTTCTGCTTTGCATTCCCAGTCACTTGTGTTTATTTTGGCTACTTTCATGTCTCTCTGGCAGACATCTTTAAATTGGTGACGTGGGCGACCTATCTTCCTCTTTTCCCATGCCAGTTCTCCATATAGGAGGTTCTTGGTGATACGACCAGGGCTCATTCTTTTTACATGTCCTAGCGATCTTAGGCGTCTTTCACTGATGATTGAGAGCATGCTTTGGATATTGGCACGCAACAGGACCTCACTATTCGGCACTTTGTCCTGCCATTTAATGCCAAGGATGCGAAGCAGGCACCTAAGTGGAAGCTATTAAGCGTGGGCTTATGGGATGTATAAGTGGTCAATGTTTCGCTCCCGTATAGCAGCGTACTAATGAAGCAGGCTCGATAGACACACAGATTGGTTTTCTTCGTTAGCTTGATGTTTTTCCATAACCATTTATTTAGTTTAGCCATTGCGGCAGCTGCTTTGCCAATTCTACTGTTTATTTCGTTCTCGATGGACAGTAATTTTGAAACCTTGGACCCTAAATAGGTGAATCTGTCCACAACCTCCAGGTTTTCAATGTCGATATTGATGGTAGAAGGAGAACATGTGTCTTGGGCATTGATATTTGTTTTTTCAAGCATTTGTGCTTTCATCGTACTAATGTGAATACATTTTTTAGCATGTATATTTAATGCATGCTAACTTAGCTCTATAAATAAGATTTTCTTATATAATATACCAAGTTGTTGATATTAAAATGCTCTTATTTAACAACAACATTTTACAAAACCTCCTTGGATTTACTTCTCAATGACTTTGAAAAAAAAAGCGAAAGCATTCAGAAAACATTACATAGAATATCAATGGTCAATTGAGGGTTGCACTATAAGTAATGTGCAATGTCAAAAATAGTTTAGGTATTAAGTTTTAGTACATTTTTTAATAAATTCTAAGTCGAGACAGATTCTTTTTTTCACTCTTATAATTATTCCCATCTTATTTACTTTGATTATTAAATGTCCAATTTGTGTTGTTTTAATGCAAATTTTAATTCGAATTGATTTATTAAATTTTTTTTTCATAATTTACTTTTCATGTTGGGCTTTGGTTTAATATATGTCATACATGCATGATATGTTTCATATGTTTGAAATTTACAGTGTTTAGAAAAAACAAAATGGAATAAAATCCTCAACCATTCCGAATTGCCTTTCATCATCATCATCATCAGTCCCGTGACCGTTGCGGTCGTTGGGTGCGGGAGGGGGGGGAGCACATGGACACATCAACAGATAACGATCTCCACATTTGCCTATCTTGAGCTGTGGCCAATAATTCATGCAATTTCATCCCTGTCCATTCCTTTATGTCTTTATGTTGTCCAGCCAGCTTTTCCGCTGTCGACCTCTTCGCTGGCCCCCTTCTACAATGCCTAAAAGGATACATTTTGTCAAGGTATCATGTCGCAGTACATAACCGAACCATGCCATCTTGCGTCTGTTAATTTTTGTTATAATGGTTTCTTGCTGACCCGCAATAGAGTTTATTCTGTCCCAGACATATTCATTGGTCTTGTGTTCTAAATAGAAGATCTGGAGAATTTTCCACATGCATTCGTTTTCAAATGCAAGCTTTCAGTGGCTGCCATTAGTGTCCAGGCCTCACATCCATAAAGGACAATGGTTTTAACGAAAGATCTGTAAAGCGTGAGCTTTGTTGGCAGGCTAATGTTTTTGCTGTTCCATATTTTTGTTATTTTTATCATTGCAGCCATTGCCGACCCAATTCTAGCTCAAATTTCAGCTTCACAGGTACCATCTCTATATATAATGGCTCCTAGATATTTAAAGTATGTACCTCCTCCAGCTTTAGTTGGTTCATTACGAGGTTAGCCTTACTGGTAGCTGAGGTGTTAACCAATATCTTAATTTTCTCTGAGCTGATTTCCATCCCATATGCACCTGATTTGCCTTTACTGCTATAAAAATTTGGGTAATAAAAAAAGGTTATTAAGTAAATACAACTATTACACTGTCTTACTCAGTTTTAAGTTAACATTTGAATGGACTTTAGGGACATTAAGATTTCAATTTTTTTATATTTAAAAAAATATATTCTAATAATAGTTGATTAAGACATTATTAGGATTTTGTTTAGCCCCATATCTTTTATCAGGTGTCTTTATAGCCTCATAAATTTTAAAACCGTTTTGCTTTAACAATGGTCTCACAGTTCATAACCGAGATTTTACACATGTAAACCTACACAAACGTGCGCACACACAGCGACAAAAGCAAGATAAAAACACCAACGAAAAAAAAGACGTTACTAGGCTGATAAACTTAGGAAAATTATTCAAGTTCCAAATCAAATTTTTGATAAGACTTATTCCCAGTAAATAGTTCTTATGATAAATGGTATTGGCATTTGGCCTAATGATTAATAATTGCTAACACATGTGACAACACATGTACTTAAATTTTAGGGCTCAAAGTATAATTATTTATATTTTCCAATTACATTCACAAAATGAAGAATGTTATTACGAGTTGTTTTTTTTAAAAATCAATATACGTTATATAATTGAGGAAATAGTTAAGGTATTTTTCTACAAATAAAGTTAACACACGCACCTGTAAGTGTGTGCGTTTTTCTCCCAGAAATCTTGTAAGCTACATGTAACCCAAAACACCAATAGACAGAGAGCTCAAACTTGATACAATTACTCATTGTCTATGAAAATACATGTCAATGATTAGTTTTCAAATTGACTCATGAACGACTTCCTTCTAATACTAATCTGATGATTGATGTCAACTTAAAAATAATGTAGACTTTCTATTATTATACAATTTTAATATTTTATTTACAGCAGTGGTCCCCAACCCCCAGGCCGCGTACCAGTACAGGACCGTGAAGCAAATGGTTACGGGTCGCCAAAGGAACATTACATTTTTAAAATTGTATCTACTGTGGTGTGTTTCTCTCTGCATTGTGCGTCTTTCCATACCAGAGGCAATAGCTTGTAACCCGTTTTTGTGGCAACCGTCAAAAGAACATCAATGACACATTAGCGCAGATCGGACAACCGCCTACAATCAATTTTTGCGCTCTTACGTCAGCGCTTTCTTGGTGGCACTCTCTTATCGGCGCTCCATTGTTATGCGCGCTTTTGCACCTGAGAATAAATCTACGCATTGCATCATTCACAGGTAAATGACAAGCATAAAAATTCCCCCGGAACTTAGAAGGGTATTAATGGAAGTTAAAAAGTTATTAACCTCATTAAACCAAACACCCATAACTCACGCTTGTTCGAGCAGCTTCCTGAGGAGATTGAAGCAGCGCACAGATGCCTCTTTTTAGCATATAAATCAGATGTTTATCGAGAGCAAAAATCACTAACTAGAGTATTTGAATTAGGAGAGCAATCGCTAATGTTTCTCTCAGAAAAGAAGTCACTCCTTGCAGAAAATTTCAATGACAAGGTATGAGTCGCAAAACTAGCTTACACGTGTGACATATTTTGCAAGCTCAATGAACTCAATCTGTCCTTCAAAGGAAAAATGACAATTTTTTTCAAGTTGGCAGACAAAGCAAAGTAGCTGCGTTTAAGCCAAACTGGAATTGTGGGGCGGTGCTTGAAAATAGGCATTTTGGATATGTTTCAAACACTAGCGGGCATTCTAGTGAGACTGAGCCTGAGCATTGATTGCCCATGCAGTTGGTGCACGATTGCCTTTCTTATCTTTTAGAAGAATTTAAGCGCTACTTCCCAACCACAGAAGACCCGTGAACTGGTATGGTATGGATACGTGACACCTTTGTCAACAGACCAGGTGAGTCTTGCTTGTATGTACAAGAAGTTCAACTACTTTAGATTGAGATTGTCAGCGTGCTTAAAACTGCGTTCGAAAAAACCAACTTTTCCAGTCTTCTGAATTAAAGTAATAGCGGAATAGCCTGAGATTGTTATCATAGCAACTAAATTCCTATTGCCACTTTCGACTTCCTATCTGTGTGAAGCGGGGTTTCTGAAGTGACAGCAACCAAAACAAAAAAAACGGAATTAACTGGACATAAGCAGCACACTTCGGGTGTCATTGTCTCATATTACTTCCAGATGGAACCGTTTCGTTGCAGAGAAGCAATCTTTAAGATTTAACGTTCTAGCAAGTTAAAATATTAAACCATTTTTAATTAATCTTTGGTGTAATTGTATTTTATTTTTAAAGCCATGTTCAAGTACAATTAAAATGAAAACAATATAAAATACATGTATAAACAATCAATTCCAGTAGGCCGCAGTAAAATTATTAAACTTTGACAGATCCGCGGCGATAAAAAAGTTTCAGACCACTGATTTAGAGGTTTAGCCCTAAGGTTTCTTAATTAAAATACAGTGATTTTGTTAACTGGTTTAGTATTTCCCTTTTTTGATTCTCTGTTTAAGGTATACAATAGAAATGTATAAAATAAGTACAGTTGTATATGTCAAACGCTTTTTTTTCTCTTAACACAAAACAAAAATCACGAAAAGAAAAATAATTCGATTCTTGCAATAAAAAAATACACTAGGCTAGTCAGCAGAAAGAGACATGTGCTTGAATTTGAAAAAACTAATTATGTATTATATTTCAAATGAAAGGAAGCTAAATTTGCTTTTGTTCAACACCATCGACATAGCTAACTACAAAAAAAACAAACATTTCAGTCCTATCAAATTTCATGTTAAAAGGTTTTTGTTATATATCGTGATTTGAGATAAAATGGAAAACAAAAAGAGGATTTTACTGAAAGATTTTTGTTTCTATATTTCGACTTAAGAAAACCACCGTTTTAAAACATATTTTAAGCACATTATTATCCTTATGATTAAATTTGTTAAATCGTGCATCTAAATAGTGATTCGAAATTGTACATAAAAAGGGTAAAATTATTTCATTTACAACCTATACCAAACCAAATGAAGAGAAACACTTTCAACATCTGTAGATCACCATCGACCGCTACTTGACTTTAATCTAACATCTCCAATACGAATTATTGATCCCTAATTTATCAGAAAATATATATAAATGCACAACGAAATCTTTTTAAAAAAAGTTACATATCATTAGATTAATATTAGCCAAATCATCTTTAATGTTCATTTAATTGGTAGAGTTTGGTGAGCATTAGCAGCAATGACAAAATATTTTTTAAAAAGATACGACCCGCAGCCTAGCATACGCCGCAGACTTTCTAATCATAGACAGTGCAAAGAACAGGGGGGGGGTGAGAGTACGGACACAAACAGCAGCACAAAGTAAGGAATAAATAGCGAGTAAACGTGGAGACACGAGCACTGAGGCTGTTGTTACCTGCCCCCCTTTATTACTACCATCCCTTAAACATAAACTGTGATTAGTCAACCGAGGGTTGGTCATGTTGGGGGTTGTTAATTGCGTGTTGTTGGTTTTTTTTTGACAAACCGATTAACGATTATGTAACTCCGATTTTAAACCGATTATCGGTTTATAGCTGACTTCATAGAAAATAGGGGTGTACCGGATTTCGCCTGCGGCTCCAGCAAATCCGGAATCTGGCCATATTTAAAAATCCGGCTCCAGCAGAAATTTGCTTCATAAATCCGGCCAAATCCGGCTTGCCAGGTTTGCGATAAAATATATATTAATTATAGCTCCAGCTTCGGCAAATCTGGAATCCGGCAATTTTTACTAATCCGGCTTCCGCTCCAGCCGGATTTCACTTCATAAATCCGACCGATTCAAATTCGATTATCGGTTTGGAAAATATAAAACCGATTGTCGCTTTCAAATCCGATCATCGTTTAACAGCTTTAGTCTTAGTCATGTTGGAAAAAGGGTGAAAAGAACGGGCAGAAACAAACATTTTTAAAAATTATTATTCTGACCCAGTTGGGGTTTGATCCAAGGACTTTCCGCGTGCAATGCAGACTTGATAACCACTACACTACGAATCATATAATATTCTAAGAAGGAATAAAAATATATAAAAAGTACTTTTTAAAAACTAGTCTTATTTTAGAAATGCACTAACAAGTAGAAAATAAATTTAAAATTTGAAATTTACAGTCAGAAGAGACATTTAGTTCCAAATTTATGAAAATGTAAAAGTTTAAAGTGAGACAGGAACGTTAAATCATAGGAGAAATCGATTATCTAGAGATCTCAAAATTTTACCACACATAGATCGTGAATGACAATGCATTGTGCAGTAGATAGGTTCACCGATTTCACCTGTTTTCATAGAACATTTTTATTTTCTTCTTTTTAGTGCACTTTCTATATGTAAATAAAAGCGTGTCCTTTTTTAAAAAAAAGTTTTTTTTACATTATTTTATTTGCTTTAGTTTTGGACTTCCCACTATTTTTTGTGATTTAAACAAAGTTAAATATCAACAGTACGCTGTCTGACACATTTGTTGGACTCATAAACTTTTTTGTATGGCATCTGTCCGTCTACGAAAGACGATAGATTTATCTTTATTATCTGCAGCTCTTGGTGTGGCTGATGAGACCAATCCTTGAGTGGCAGTCTCTTCTGCATGACACACACACGAAAGCAGTGGGGCAGTGTTTCCTGGCCTTTCTCCTCGCTCTTTTCCCGACTGCTTCTGCCCTAGTTTGCTCCTCTGCTCTTAGTGATCCTTCTTTCACTATAGCCCGCCACATGGACCTATCCTCTGCCAGGTTTTCCCAGTTTTGTATATCAATGTTGGCTACTTTCATGTCTCTCTTGCATATGTCCACGTATCTGAGACATGGCCGACCAACCGACCTTTTCCCTGTCGCCAGCTCGCTGTAGAGCACATCCTTGGGTATGCGACCACTTTGCATCCTCTTGACGTGTCCAAGCCAACGGAGGCGTCTTTGGCTTAGTATTGCTGCAATACTACTCATGCTTGCTTGAGCCAGGACCTCTGTGTTGGGGACTTTCTCTTGCCATTTGATGTCTAGGATGCGGCGCAGGCATCTGAGGTGGAAGCTATTGAGCCTTCTTTCATGCCTGGTATAGGTGGTCCAAGACTCGCATCCATAGAGGAGTGTGCTCAGTACGCAGGCCTGGTATACCTGCAGCTTAGTCCTTGCTGTGAGTTTGGCATTGGACCAGACTCTTTTGTACAGTCTAGCCATAACAGTTGCTGCCTTCCCTATCCTACTACTTATCTCATCTTCCAGTGAGAGGGTGCTCGAGATGTTTGATCCCAGATAAGTAAAACTGTCAACAGCATCCAAGTTGCAGTCGTCAATGGTGATAGTCGGGAGAGAGGCAGCATCCTGTGCCATAATGTTGGTTTTCTTTATACTTATGGTCAGGCCAAACTCTTTGCAGGCAGCGGAGAAGCTGGATACAAGGTTCTGCAGGCCGTCTGCTGTGTGGGATATTAAGGCGGCATCGTCTGCAAATAAGAGCTCACGCAGCAAAATCTTCCTTATTTTGGTCTTGGCTTTAAGTCGGGCAATATTGAATAATCTCCCGTCAGCTCTGGTGTGTATGTATATCCCCTCGCTGTTGTTCTTGAAGGCATACTGGAGTAAGATGGAAAAGAATATTGCGAATAGAGTAGGTGCCAACACGCAGCCTTGCTTTACTCCACTACTTACTGGGAAAGCCTCGGAGGTGGCACCGTTATAGCACACTGTGCCCTGCATGTTTTCGTGGAATTGCTTGATGATGTTAAGCAGATGTGTAGGGCAGCCTATTTTTACTAAGATCTGGAAAAGGCCGCTTCTGCTGACAAGATCAAAAGCTTTAGTTAGGTCGACGAACGCGATGTATAGAGGCATATGTTGCTCCCTGCATTTCTCCTGCAGCTGGCGCAGAGAGAAGATCATGTCTATGGTTGATCTTCCGGCTCGAAAGCCGCACTGCGATTCTGGGAGTACACGCGATGCTAGGGTCTGCAGGCGTGTCAATGCAACTCGGGCGAAGGCCTTTCCAACTATACTGAGGAGAGAGATTCCACGATAGTTGTTGCAGTCACTCTTGTCTCCTTTATTTTTATACAGTGTAACGATGTTGGCATCTTTTAACTCCTGTGGTATCTGCCCCTGTTCCCAGCACAGAGTGAGGAGGTCATGCAAAGGTTGTAAAAGTATTTCTTTTCCACATTTGAGAACTTCTGGTGGAATTCCATCATTACCAGGGGCTTTCCCGCAGGCTAGGCAATCTATGGCTCTACTTAGCTCGACCATTGTGGGTAGGCTATCGAGCTCTTCCATGACCGGCAGGTCTGGGATATCGTCCAGGGCAGCAGTTGAGACATGGTTTATAGTTGCGTACAATTCCAGGTAGTGCTCGATCCACCGTTTGAGTTGCTTGTCCCGATCAGTGATAATTTCCCCTGCTTTTGACATTAAGGGTGCTGTCTTGGAGGTCAGAGGGCCTGTTGCTTGTTTTATATTCTCGTACATAGCCTTTGTATCGCCTCTATCAGCAGCTGACTGTATGCTGGAACTTAGATTGATCCAGTACGTGTTAGCGTAGTGGCGAGCTGCCTGCTGGGCATTTTTCTTGGCGCTCTTAAGGGAATGTAGAGTTTCTGGGCAAGGCCTGTCTTTATAGGCTAAAAGAGCCTTTCTTTTTACATCGGTGACATGCTTCATTTCCTCCCAGTGGGCCTCAAACCAGTCTGCACTTTTGCGTTCTCTCTTGCCGAATGCCGCAATAGCTGAGCCATATATGGTGTCCCGCAGATGTGACCACTTGGACTCAATAGTGTCTACTGGTGGCATTTGTACAAGAGCTTCTTTTAGTCTCTGGGTGTATTCTGCTGTTCTCTCTGGATTCTTGGTGGAGCAGATGCCTATGCGTGGTTTTCCCTTGTTTTGGTTGCGGTACAATTTCTTTGGCAGTAACCTTACCTTGCTAGCCACTAAGGAGTGATCTGTGTCGCAGTCTGCACTGTGGTAACTGCGTGTGAGGAGGACACTGGCCAGTTGTGTGCGTCTTGTGATGATGAGATCTAGTTGGTGCCAGTGTTTAGAGCGGGGATGCCTCCATGACACTTGGTGGATTGCTTTGCAGTTGAAGAAAGTATTTGTGACACATAGTCCATGTAAGCAGCACATCTCTAGTAATCTCTGCCCATTTTCATTTAGCCTGCCTCTTCCAAAATAACCGAGGCAAGTTGGCCAGGCCATGTGATCACTTCCAACTCTTGCATTGAAGTCACCAAGGATGTAGATTGCTTCATTGGTGGGTATGCTCGCTAGTGTTTGATTGAGATCATCATAGAACTGGTCTTTCGCTTCTGAGCTCGAGGATAAGGTTGGAGCATAAGCACTGATGATGTTGGCTAATCCTGAGGATGTAGATAGTCGTATTGTTAGTATCCTGTTAGTGCCCTTTGTTGGGGGTTCTATGGAGGAGCAGAGTCCATTTTTTATGGCAAAACCAACCCCATGTTGCCTTGGTGTGTCCATTGGTCCACCCTGCCAGAAGAAAGTGTAGTTGCATTCTTTTATGGTACCACTTTCTGGGAGTCTAGTCTCCTGAAGGCAGGCAATGTCGATGTTTAGTCTGGCAAGCTCCCTGTCAATGATGGCTGTCTTCCTGGCATCATCAATAAGCTGCAGGTCGGCAGTAATGCCTGGACACATAGTCCTAACGTTCCAGCTTGCTAGGCGAAGAGCTGGAGTCTTCTTATCTTTTGTTTTTTTATTTCTAGGTGCAGGATTTACTGGCCTACTTGTTGAGGAGTTCCTCTGAGCTCCACGCACCCAGTGGAGCAGGTAGGCCATGGCGGGATAGCACCTTATTGGCTGGGGGCTGCCCAGCTTGAGGCGGGCGGTAGCGATCCATTGAGACATGGTGATCTCTCCCACCGTCAGAAGCAACCCCTGGCGCCTAGCTCTACGCCAATTGAGCTATGGCTTATAAACTTTTATTACACTTAATAAAACGTAATTCAATGTTCGTCTTTTTTAAAGCCCTAAACCAATATCAGGCAGTCACATAGCGTAGAGAAACCAGTAGCTTTATAGGATTTGCTTGTCAAATTTTGCATTAAAATCATTAAGTGTTACATTTTATTGGTGAGTTTTAAAAGGCTACATTTAATAAAGTAATATAATCATAAATAATTATAATTTACTTTGGAAGAATCGGAGTTAAAACACTTATAGGACCAATTATAAATCAAAATTGTTTACAGAAAAATATATGTGCAAAAAGCATTTTTTGATAACCAAGCTGGTGAAAAAATGGACAACTTAAATTTTAGTGAAAATTGAATCATGCGACTTATTTGTAAGTGTTTTTAGTATAGTAGCATTGCCCAGTTAAATAACCGATTGTGCTATCTAAAAGAAGTCGCGGATATTCCACACAGTAACGGAGATCTTATCTTATCTTATCTTTACAAGGCGCTCCTTCTATGACAGAAAATTATTGCGTCCTACGCTTATCTACTGTTTGTGTTTAGTCCTGCATTTCTTATTAGAGATTTAAATGTTGATAAAGTGTTGGTTTTCCTGGTTTCTTCAGGCAACCCATTCCACGCCCGAATTCCGGACGGGAAGAAGGAAAACTTGTATGTGTTTGTTCTTGCATACGGAATAAGAAAGTTGTTTTTATCCTTATGTCTATCTGAGGGTTGTATTAAGTTATCTTTGTGTTGTATTTCTAAATTAGAATTAATTGCTTTATGTATGATTACTACTTTGCTCTTGGTTCTTCTATCCTCTAGTGTTTCAAGGTTTAATGATTTAACTAATGGTGTTATTCTTGTCAGTTTTCGAATATTCTCCAGTAATGAATCTGGCAGCTCTTTTTTGAATTTGTTCTAGTTTATCAATGTTTTCTTTGGTGGATGGGTCCCATACAGAAGATGCATATTCTAGTACAGGTCTCACCAAAGTGAGGTAGCATTTTAGTTTTATATCTCTATTACATTTGTTAAAGTTCTTTTTATAAAGCCTAAGGTTTTGTTTGATTTTTTAATAACTTCATTGACATGGGGATTCCATGATAGTTTCTCATTTATTAAGACTCCTAAGTATTTTGCATCTTTAGTTTTGGGTCAGTTCTTTTCCATGAATGTAATATTTTGAATTTATTTGTTTCTTTTTCTTTGTTACTCTTAACAGTTGACACTTTTCTGGGTGGAAAGACATACTCCAGTTAGTTTCCCATTTTATCAATTCATCTAAGTCTTTTTGTAAAATTTTGCTATCTTGTTCTGATTTAATTGTTCTATAGATTATACAATCATCAGCAAATAACCTAACTTTTGTACCTGTTGAGATGTTGTTGGGTAAATCATTTATATAAATTATAAAGATTAAGGGACCTAGCACAGTTCCTTGTGGAACTCCTGAGTTAACCTTTATTGGTGCATATTATGATCCATTAATTATTACAGTTTGCTCTCTAGCCCAAAAGGAAGTCTTGGATTCAGTGATGTAAGGAACCTGAGATCCCAAAGTAGTAAGTTTTTTGAGTAAACTAAAGTGGTGAACTTTGTCAAATGCTTTTGAGAAGTAATTTAATAGTGTATATATTTGATCATTCTTGTCTATGCCTTTTGACAGATCATCTATTAAACCTATTAATTGTGTTTCACGTGATCTGTTTTTGTCTACAGCCTATTTGATGTGGGCATAGGGCATTATATTTGTCTCGGTGGTTAACTATTATAATGTATATTATGTGTTCTTGTAATTTGTAGGTGATATTAGAAAGTGATACAGGTCATTATTTACCAGTGTCTGATTTATCACCTTTCTTAAAGAGGGGAGTTGCGTTAGCTTAAAATTCAAATCCTGGGGCTTTTTAGCCTTGAAAAAGAACTACAATGATTGGGGACAGTTCATTCCTTAAATCTTTTAATGACCTAGCAAGAAATTCATCTGGGCCAGTGGTTTTGTTTATTTTTGTTCAGTAGTGTATGTATACCTATCTCGTCTACAGTTATTTACCATCTTCCATTTTATCTAAATTTATTAAAACTTCATTGTTGCATGAGGCCAAAAATGATGATGCAAAATATGTATTAAGGATATTTAGCTTTAGTATAAATATCATTATAGGTTTTATTATTTGGACCTTTTAGTAAGGCTATTCGTGAAGGTTCCATTTTAAAAAAAAGTATGTTATAAAGGAACAAAAAGGTTAATTGTTATCTTTTACAAATTACATTGTTTATATATTCATTTTGGGGGTTTCGACTAAGTTTTTGTGTCAAGTTGTTAATCTTTAAGTATTTTTTGTGGATCCTTTTTTAAATTGGTTGCCTTAATTTTTTAAAAATAAAGTTTTCTTTTTGTTTGCATATTTTTTTTTAAATTGAGAATTTAACCAGCATTTGTAAATTAAATTTGATGTTAATTTTGTGGAACATTCTCATCCATTATAGTTTTTGAAATGTTTTATATAATATTTCCAAATTTCTTTTACTGGGCTATTTGTGTAAAATTTACTTAGGAAATTTTGTCGGAAATTGGCACTTGATTGGTGTAATTTTATTGAATTACATTTATTAAATAGATATATTATTCTTTAAGATATCTGATATATGTTACGCTGAACAATTAAATAGACGTAAGTTTCAGATCTAAACCTACATATCTATGGGGAAAAGAGTGCAAAGGCAAATTATTTTTATATGACAACTTGCCCCCTTATAAATATGACAACTTGCCCCACATGGGGTAGATGGGAGTTTGACCTAAATAACATTTTCTCCTTGTTGTAAATTTGATAACTGACTAGCGGTACTAGCACAGCAATAAAAGAAGTTCCAAAACTTTGAAAGTTTTAATGCATTAATAAAAAACCCGTAAAAAACTAAGTTTTTGACTATAAATCCTTTATGTACGAGAAGTAACTAAAAGAATGTTCATTATAATACTCAACGCAAGACCATCCAAAAATACAAAATTGTAGTTGTGTCGTAAAACATGTTTAATATAATGCGCACCGCTCAGGAATATGTTTATAAAAAGTGTTGTCAATAAAATACGCACCTTATTGCGCGACAGAAAGGTTGTTCAATATAATGCGCACTCTTACACTCTATCTAAAAAATTTAACATGATACATAGAGATAAATAAAATAATCTAAAAATTCAATAATTTAATTACAAAACATGCAATTTATGTGAAATTTTGACACATTTTTTTTATTATTAGTACGAAACTGCCTGCAAAATTTCAACTCGCTAGCTTACCAGAAAGTTCTTTAAAAATTGATCCAAAGTTTAGGCGACAAACAAGGGTGCAAGAGTTCAGGGGTGCAATCAAGCAGACACCACGAGTTAATATAAAGGATTTAAAAATAGATTTTAAATATTGTTAATATATTGAACATTTGAACAAAAAGTTAAAAAGTTACTTACCAACGACATTTTTTATATTTTTTGATCTGTAGAAAAACTATTCGCGCAAAATTCATGGCTGACATAAAATCAACTGAGAAGTCATCTTCTAACCTCCTTTATATAATAACAAAACGTCACAGCATGAACCCAGCTACAACTTTCAGAAATAGTGACTATGACAACTAACCCACATGACAACATGCCCCGCTCTCCCCCACTTTAACATCTTTAACTTCATAAAATATGGAATTGCTACTATAGTCCAGGAGTATAAAAAAAAATTTAAAAAATCACACAAGCAGAAGTAATAATTACCGCATATTAGACCTGCCAGCCGAATTTTTTTTTAAATTTCGGCTGGCTGGCATAATTTTTCTGCTGATATCCGGATTAGCCGGATTTTAAAATTTCGGGTGGCTGACATATTTTTTCGGCTGATATCCGGATTAGCCAGATTTCTCCGTACATTGACATTTGCAGCTGATTTTCGGGTTATCACGAAATATTCGTAAACATCATCCAGGGCTGTTCCAGCAAGTTTTATAGGTGCCGATATGTTGAGAGATGGGCAATTAATTTTGAAAAAATCAACACAACCATCTTTAGCCACATTTTCAAAGGCGATCAAGTCTCTACAGAACCAGATAACGATATCTCTTGTCAGTTCATGACTTGATATTGCCTGAAATTGACTGTTGCCTTCTCAATACGGAAAAATCCCAAAAATTTATTTGTCTTTTCTTGACTTTGTACTGATACATTGTGCTTGACACTTAAGTAAAGATTCATATTGCCACTTGATGTAATTGCGGAAAAATTGTTTACTTTTGAAATGTGACCCTTGTCACCCAATGACTACTGAGCAGTCAGACACAGCTGACAATAAACTCGATCTTCGTCTACATCTCTCTCATCAGCAGAGAACAGGCCAACAAAATATTTCCAGCATTGTGCTTTATAATTTCCATGTAGGCTAGGTGGTTTATGCATTACTTGTAGGTTTTTAATGAACTGCCTCTCTTCCCGGTTTAGATGACATTTGCTGACATTTGAGTACACCTAAAATCGTCATATACTGTAGTCATAAAGAATTGTTACATTAGAAATGGTGTAACGTAAAAAGGTAATCCTGCAGTCTTATCACGTATATTATTTCACTGCGAATTCTAAAAATGCAATCGATCTTAAAACGGAACGCAATGAAACTTAAGAAAACAAAAACATTACATTATGGCGGCTCGGTCATTTTTCGGCGGATTTACAGCGGACAAAATACGGCGCCTAATGCGGCGCACCGCATATTTTCCGGCGGATTTTAGGAACACGAAAATTGTGCGGCGTATTCGGCGCGCGGCGTCGGCTGAGGAGTCTACCGCATATACTCTTTCTAAAGCCCATTCGTTCATAAGCCAACCCCCTCTTTTGGAAGAGAAAAGTGTGTAACCCGCTCACAAGCTGACCCCCCAAAAAATAATAGAAAACAGCGTAAACAAAATGGTACACATTTTTTTTAAAAATACAATCTAAATCGGTCATTATGATTGTTACTTTGTACTATTTATCATTGTATTTGTGCTCTTTTTTAGGCAAGAGTTACCTGAAACAAAAATTTCTTTGGTAAACAGTGACGAAAGCGTGTGCATTAAAATTCATTGTTGAAAACAAGATTTGTAAAACAATTTTTAAAAACATTCACAAAAATAAATACATTAATAAATAAGGTAAGTGCGGATGTTTCAAAATAGTTTATTACTTCCGGTAGAGCAGTCGAATCTTGTAGAATGTAGACATAAGACAATGACAAGAACCTTGATGACCTACAATAACAACACCGATATTCAATTTAATTGCAGAAATCACCTATGACCCGCTCGTAAGCCGACCCCCAACTTTTCCCCGTAGATTTTGTCCAAATAAAACAACCCCGTTAAAACAAAGTTTTTGACTTTAAATCCCGTATATATGAGACATAACTAAAAGTAATGATTATGTTCAAACGCGAAAAACATTTACAGACTGACACCGAGTGATATCCCCTGGTTTTAAAACCGGGGGAAGGGACGGGAGGGGGTGTGGACATCGACGGGTGGCGTCAACGCGTGATCTAAACTGGCACGTGAAAGAAAAACAATAACAAACCGTGAATTTGAATTACATATGTTATATAGAGATAATCTAAAAATGCATTAATTTAATTACGGTGCATTCGATCGATCTGAATTTTTGATACGATGCATTGTTAGGTGACACGAGTCTAGTATATGTGCCAAATATCAGCTCGATGGCTTGACGGAAAGTTGGTCATTTGTGACTTTTGTTTTTCCGCCCGACGAACGAAGATATGACGACAGACAGAGAGAGAGATGACGACAAGATTTCGAGTTAATATAAGGGATTATAAAAGGTCGGCTTTAGAACGAGTAGCCTATATACGGTATATAGTTTTAACAGGCATTGTGACGTATTTCTATTTATTGAACAAGCGAGTGTTTAGGTATAATACTTTCTTTCAGATATGAATCGACTATCAGGGTTTTATGGGATTTTTCCTTCGACAAAATTCTATAGTAATCTTTATTTATGTAGATGATGTGATTATATTTCCAAAAAAAGTTTGCAAATATTTCATAGAGATATTTATAAACAACAGCAAAACTGAAAAAAAACAACGATGTCTTGTCTTATCAGAGCCTCCTTCTATTCAGAAGATTATTTGGTCCACAAATGTAAGTGATGCAGCTTTCACGGCGCCACGGATTTGAGAGTTCCACCCATTACCCAGCCGCCTGTGTTTCCCTTATTAGTGTTAGGTACCCATTCGAAGCTGGGTCGACTCAGGGACACGCTTGGGCCCGTGAACAAATCCCTGCCTTCGCAATGATTCGAACCCGTGACCATCGGTGCGCCAGCCGGGCGCGCATGTCACTCGACCACTCGTTAGCTTAAACTAGTTACTGTCATCTTTGTTTTCAGGTAGGGGCAGCCTACGAAAAAATATCTACCTAAAATGCGTTAATATAATAAAAGATAATCAGATTTACCCATCATAATAATGAAATAAATATATTTTAATTGTTTTAAAGTACTTTATTCGACCAGGATACTAAATACAAAGAAAAATGATAAAATTACTCAGAACTAGAAATGACTCCACAATACATGATTTAACATCGAAGTCGAATATTTATGTATATCTTAGTAAAAAAATTGTGATGTGTTCACAATTCAATAATGACAATTAGCATATTCTAAATAAAACAAAGAAAAAAAATACTCGCTTTAATAAAAAGAGGAGTTAATAAAAACCATCCTTAAGTCTATAGCTTAAAAAATGATAAATACACTGGTATATTATTTGAATTTTTGTTATTTTTGCAGTCGGTTTGTTTGTTTGTTGTTTGTTTGTTACCTTGTTTTTTGTTGTTTTTTTTTGTTTTTATTTGTTGTTGTTTCGTTTTGATTTTAGCATTATTATTTAGTTTTATTCCTTATTGGCGACTTAATTCTGATTAAAGATCATACAATATTTGACAATGTCTATCAAACTGTTGTAAACAACTCTTACACTCAGTACTATACGTCAGATGAATACGTAGAGCACTGCCCTTTATAATCGTTTTTTGCAACTTATCAGGAATAACCACTCTTTTGCATGTACTTGCTTGTGCAATGTTTACTAATATGCCTCTATCTAGCTTGTAATGTTTGTTGTGGTATGTTTGATTGTCTTTGATGAGTTTCGCTTTTTTTTCCATTATTGCTTTATCTTCTTTTAAATTCTTGCTTTGAAATTAGATGGCTTCCTATTTCAATATTCTCATCAACATCTAAGTCTATATTTTCTTTTCTTTTCGTGGTGGCTATGGTTTGTACACTGGCACATAGTTGATAGTTGTCACACCATGCTTTAAGGATTTTGTCTGAATTGTCAACAACACATTCAATATTGCCTATAAATAGATCACAAAACCATCTTTCAAAATTCTCGTTCGAACTTCACCTTGAAACCAGGGTGAGTTAATGTTAAGAGTAGCAGTTGGACAATCTATCTTTTTGCTATCAGCCATTATCAGTGTGTCATTTTGACCATCATATTCTTCTTCTTTTACCATCCTGCTGTGTACACATACATTTCCTATTATTGATATAAACTGGGTAGAATTTTAGCTTTCCATGACCATCAATAGTGGCTACAGTATCACATGATCTTGTTTAATCTTGCTTCATCTTTCCTCCATCACCCACATCTTGGTAGTTATTCCTTCTACATGGTAGATCATAATCTTTGTATTTGGAATTATGATTATATCTGCCTCTCCATGATCGTTTACCTTTGCTTTCAAAGTGACCTTGTCTTTCATCTTATTCTGTTTTCTTTCGTGTGGCTGTCATTAGTTGACACCCTATTTGGCTGCCCTCTGTTGTAGTAACAATGTCCTATGTTCATGCTTGTTACAGTACCAGCAAGTAGTTTGTCTTTTGCCTGGGTTTGGAAGCCTCTGGTTTCTCATTCCTTGTCTTTTTTCTGGCTTTTAAATCCTTTATATTAACTCGTGGTGTCTGTTTGAACCCTTGCTTGCTTGCTTAATTGTGGTCAAAACTTTGGATCGATTTTTAACCCACTTCCTTGTAAGCTAGCGAGCTGAAATTTTGCAGGCTGTTTTGTGCTAATGATAAAATCTATGCGTCAAAATTTCAGATCGGTAGCATGTACTGTCATTAAATTATTGAATTTGTAGATTATTTTATTTATCTCTATGTATCGTGTTATTTTTTGAGATAGAGTGTCGCGGTGCGTATTATATTGAACGATCCTTTTTAATACTTTCCTTTTGCGCGATTCAGTGCGTATTATATTACTTTTTAAAAATATATTTTTGATCGCTGCGCATTATATTAAACACTAGCAAAATACCCGCGCTCCACTGTGGAAGTTAGAATTTTATTAAGCGTTGAAAACCCGTTTCACACCAACTCAAAACACCAATAGATTTCAGTCTGAATCATGATTGATATACTTGTTTGTCAATATTTGTCAAGGTCGTGGAAATTAAAATGGGTAGTAAAATGACATTACGGGCCCCCGTGCAAAATGGATGCAGGATGTGCATATCTCATAAGGTCTGAGGATTTCAATCTAGGTCATGATAGAGTAATGTTACTATATTTATTTAAATTATTTTTTAGGTAACAAAGCTTTAAATGTTTACGAAAAAAAATATTTTGGGTCCCGGCCCCAAAGGAACAGACGTTAGAAGTTCATTACCCTATATAAAATTATTTTTTTTTGTTGAATCAAATTTGGCCATAGTTCATCCATTTACCTAGTAGCGACATTTTAAATTACCTTTTATATAACTAATGTTAAAATATGGCATACGGGCCCCCAGCCCTGAATTATTGGTGTTTTTAAAACTTTTACTTTTAATGCCAGAAACTTTCGATGGAGCGTACCCAAAAACTTCCTAAAGTTTAATGGCCGTGGGATGAATAAAATACATTTACAATTAATACGTATTTAAAAAAAACTAAAATAAGGGCCGGGGGCCCTATCGGGGTAATGTGTATAGTTCAAAACAACAGCTTATTTCAATTTAGATTGTTATGAATATATTTGTTAGTAAACATTTTTTTTTAAATTGAGTGAAATCGAATGGTTAAAATGTCTTAAACGTTTACAAAAAAGAGATTAGGGGCCCTCGGCTACAAAATATTGAAATAATATAATTTTGAATGCCCTAACGAATTTTAATATAGGCCATCAAGTTTTTATCTTCCAAGTTTTTGTAAAAAAATACATTTACACAGTATCCAAAGGTTGTTTTTTAATTTTTTAATTTAAAAAAAAATTATTATTTTTTTTTATATATTATTTTTTGTTGTTGTAATTTAGCTCATATAAGTTAAAAATATTACTTCTGTGTCCCTGGCCCCCTGTTACCATTCCGGTAGTGTACTCAAAAACTTCCCAAAATTTCATGCTTCTAACTACACGGGAAAATGGAGAATCTGTGATGATTAACTTTTTACATAAGAATCAAAATTTGAAAATTGATGGATCTTAACCAAACTTTGTATATAACAACTTGGTAGCCAATATTGAAATACTATATGGCACTAATTTCCCAATGTCCATTTCTTCGGGGCTGCGGCCCAAAATGTCTTTTTTCATAAACGTTTAAGATTTTATTCCCCATTCAAGTATTAAATATCTAGATAAATATAGACAAATTTAAATGATTTTTTTTTAAAAACAGGTTTTCAAAATGTACATCTTGAACCGAATGGTCCCGGGGGCCCTTAATGTATTTTTTTCTTATATGAGCTAAACAAAAAATAGTTTAATTATTAGATAATGAGAAAATAACAGGATTTTGACCTAACTTGGTATATAAAAACTTCAGAGCTTATATTAAATTACTAAAGGGCACTGAATTCCTAATGTCCATTTCCTTGGGGCTGGGGGACATAAATGTGTTTTTACTAATCTTTTAATATTTTATTACCCATTCAGTTGTACACGATATTGAGCAATATAGGTAAATATATTTATATATTTCTTATGATTTGATTGAAATAAACAGATTTTCGAACGTCATATGTTAAATAGATGGGCCGGTGACCCTTAATGTAATTCCTTTTTTATCTATTTGTATTCCTTTTTACTGAGATCGTTGCAACCACGACTGGTCTGCTAGTTTAAAATAATAACATAGAAATGAACTGAAATACAAAGTTGATCAAGTAATAAGACGACGTGACACCGAAGTCTTTCTGTATGTTTATGAGTAGCACCTGCGGTAAGGATTAAAACGAAATTTGCGATTTCTACCTGTGCATTATAATAATTATAAATATTATTACCGTCTTTTACCGGCAGCGTTTATTAAATTTACATCAGAAAATTAAGCAAATCCAAGTAGCCAAGGTTTGTAAATTTATAAAATTTTAATGTTTACTTTTAAAATATAGTGAAAAGGCTTTTAAATGTTTACTTTTTGTGTAGCCGTTTTCAAAAATAAAAAAAAGCGCGTGCCAAAACTTAGACACACAAAAATTAGGTCACTCGCCTAAACAATGAGTGTCGTAGCTAGGATTGGAGTCATCCGATACGTTAAATGTATTGTGTAGCCCAGATCAGAGTACTGTGGAGATCCTGGTTGAGGTGAGGCGTACGCTTAGTTAGTTTGAGATTCGCGTGCCGCTGTATTAGTTAGGCATAAAGTCAATTACCTTACGGAATGTTAGAACCAAAGAGACTGAAGGTGTAGCTCAGCGGTGAGCTTTTTTTTTATTGATGACCTGCGCCGTTGTGTGTGTGAAATGATTGTCTTCTCGTTTTCCAAAGATAGAATAGACAAACGTGCAGGAAAAGATCGTGGAACGTTCATAACGTTCTAAAACGTTCCCTATTCATTCTATAAGGTTATCATTTGCTTTCACATTTTTGTACGTATTTCTTTGTAGTCTATTTTATTTAATTGTTCAAAATTATTTATGTTTAATACCTGATAATATTGTAAATTGTAATGTCCTGCAATGAAATATTTAAAATTATAAATTTAATTTTAAAGCTTTTAGGTTCATTGTGATAAAATATTATTTGAATATAAGGAAAACACACGTTCCAGTGGCATTTTCACACGCACAAAAACACACACACACACATATTATATTAAGACTAGGCGTGTTCTGGCCAGATTTGACCTGTTTTATGGAGTGAAATTCTGTCGGAGACGAAGCCCGAGCCGGATTTGTGAAAATGTCTGGATTCCAGATTATCCGGAGCTGAAATCCGGTACAACCCTAATTAAAACTGTAATAAAATGCAAGACAAGAAAAACCATGAATAAAAAATGGACAAGCGTAGGAAGCAATAATCTCAAGTAAAGAAGGAGCGTCTGTAATGTATAAACTAATTTTTGTATATCCATATACATATATGGTTGTATATATTATGTATGTATGTATGTATATATGTATGTATGTATGTATGCTTGTATGTATGTATGTATGTATGTATGTATGTATGTATGTATGTATGTATGTATGTATGTATGTATGTATGTATGTATGTATGTATGTATGTATGTATGTATATATATGTATGTATGTATGTATTTGTGTATGTATGTGTATGTGTTGCATACATATATTTATGCACGTATGTCTGTGTGTATGTATTTATTCATGTCTTCATGTATGTATGTATGTATAGATGTATGTATGAATGTATGTGTGTATGTATGTATGCATGGATGAATCTATGCATGTATGCATATATGCATGGATGCATATTCATAGATGTATGTATGTATGTGTGTACGTATTAATGTATGTATGTATGTTTAATATTTATTTTTATTATATTTGAAAGATAAATGCAGCAATACTAGTTATTGTAATGAAAGTGTTTATGATATTTTTAAAAAGAATATTTCCATACAATGCGAATTTCAATTGTAGCTTAATTCTTATCCTCGAAGTATTTTTTACCTACTAAAAAGAAAACATTAACTTGTAGTTGTGATTTTCTTTTGTTAATCAATCCTCATTTTGTATCTCCTGAAGCTTTATAATACTTTAGAATATATTTGCTAAATAATATTGCAACATCAAAGTACCATTTAAAGACTCTGTAAAATTTGTTAGCCGATAGATACAATTTTCGTAATTATTGTTTTCTCTTATAGACCAATCTCTAGATTGGAAGACCAATCTCTAGATTGGTCTGTCCTTAATTTCATAATTAGTTTAGACACTTCAGAAGGAGGAAGTATAAATAAAACACACAGAAAATTTAATGTTGATCATGACAATTGTAGCAAACGTCTAAATTTTATGTAACACCCCAACACTGAACTGATTTTCTACACATCAATAAAATGCTTATAAATTGTGTCTTTAAAAACTGTTATGGCTGTTTAAAATTCAAATTCTTAAAGAAAAATAATACACTTGGAAAGTAAACAAAATAATTTCATAATCGTTATATGAGAACGTCTATTCGTGCATAGTGGTTTAATGACAATAAGGTTTAATAATTGCGCTGCATTTCTGAATGTTTTTAAATAATTTAATTAAAAAAATATATTTGTGTCCGTGTACGCAAACTTTTGACTAAATAAAAGTAACTGAATTTATCTGAAATCACGTTTATTCCGTACAAAGCATTTGTAATATATACAGACAGAGGCGTAACTAGGTTTTTGGCGCCCTTGGCAAATTTATTTTCGGGTCCTTGATAAACTGTTAAGTTTCAGCTTTGCGATTTTTTCATTTGTTAGAAAAATAATTGAATTTCTCTTAATTTATTTATGATTTATGACAATTATTACGTAGTCTGACAGTGACAGCCAAACAACGTGAATATAAAAAATGCATAAGACAGGAGCAATGGGGCCGTTCATAAAGTACGTCACGCTCCAGAGGGGGGAGGGGTTGTAAGAAAGTGTGACAGTTTGTGACATGGGGGAGGGGGGTCTGACCATGTGTGACGTCACGGTGTTTTATATTAAATTTTAATTATTTAGTTAATAAAAAACAACATTTTTGTTCGAAAGTGTGACGTACTTTGGGGGGGGGGTTCCAAGATTTGTGACAGTTTGTGACAGGGGAGAGGGGGGAGTTAAAAATAGTCAAAAATAGCGTGACGTACTTTATGGACGGCTCCAATACTAATTTGCAGTTTGTTATTTACTAAATAATACCAAATGAATTGGTGGATAAAACGGGATATTGTTGCGTTAATAAAGATTACAGCAAAACTTGAATTAACAAGTATTATAAGTAAAAAGATTAGTGTCAATGTGTCATACTCATTTTCTCATACATAACGATAGAACTCACAATTAAAAGTAAATTTAAGTAACACTCCACCGACTACAGCTCAGCACTTCCGTTAGCTGAAGTATTGACGTGTTGCTAATACAGTCGGGCCTCTCAAAGTCGAACTCATGGGGGGAAAATATTCCACTTACTGAGTTTTCTAGTTAGGGAAACTGGCGTAATAGGCGCAGATTAATCAAGGACAATGTTGATATTGAGAGGGGGGAGAGAAACAGCCATAGTGGCATCGAAGGCTTGACAGGATCACAGGAAAGAGGGGCGGTGATGTTTCATATGAAAGGAGCCAACATTCTTTTACATACCGACACCTTCCCCCATCTCCTCCACTTTACTCCCTCGACAGTGGGATGAGGATACTAAGATTTTTCTTTTTAAAAGAAAGACTTAAAATCATATTGACATCTGCATGATACGATGCCCCGCAAGGGCCACAAGCATAATAAAAATAGTATAATGGTTTAAATGAAATATATTTAAATATAATCGATTATTCATTTTTTTTTAAATCAAGGATAAAAGTGAAATACAGTTGGACCTCGCTAAGTCGAACTTCCCTAAGTGGAAAACCTCCGTATATCTATTAATTGTTAGGTCCCGGCCAAACTCAATAAGACTAATGTATTTTAGATCTCCTTAAGATTTTTGGCTTTTAACCTCTCTTAGTCGAATTTTCCAAGGCGTTTGTGTTATTATTCTGGAGTGACATTTCAGAACACGTGTTCCATAAAGCCTCGTAAATGGACGTAAAATCTTATCTTAGTGCATTCCACGAGGGATTAAGCGACCCTTGCAAGTACAAAAAATGACAAAGACAAGAAAAAGGAGTGGTAAGTGGTAACTAATTTGCGTCACTTTGCTGCATTCTGTGACTCTTTTTAAAAAGAAAAATCTTACTCCCCCAATCCCACTGTTGAGAGAGTAAAGTGGGGGAGGGGAGGGAAGGTGTCTCCTCTCACGGGCTTGTGTCGGCATTTCAAAGCAAGTTGGCTTGCTTTCATATGAAACATAGATACCGCATCTCTTTCCTGAAAAGCCTACTAGCCGGTATGGCTGTTCCCCCCCCACCTCTCAATATCTACATTTTCCTTGATTAATCGACGCCTATTACGCGATTTTCCCTAACTCAAAAACTCAGTAAGTCTATTTTTTTTTCGGGTCCTTTTGAGTTCGACTTAGAGAGGTCCGACTGTATTTATTTAAATACAAATTAAAAAATTAGTGATTTAGTGGCGCCCTTTTGAGCCGGCGACCTTGGCAACTGCCCCGATCCCAACTCGTTGCTACGCCACTGTATACAGACATATATATATATATGTCACCCCATCACGTCTAAACCCCTAGACCTCCTCCGCTTCTTCCAGAGCCAAATAACGGGAACATACATAATTTTATATTTTTTGTCACCCCTTGTTATAGTGTCACACAGTGCGGAGAGCGCAACCAGCACCACTCCTGTATTATCGTCTCGCCTCTGCGTCTGAAAACACACTGCATAGTCCACAGAGTTTAAAAATTAAACAACCCGAAAAACAAAGGTTTTTTTTTACCATCAATCACTTATGAAGGCGACATAACTCAATAACCTCATGTGGAAGAAAGTCAATAGCTCCGGAAGACCCGCTCAGCTATCTGGACCCCAGGGACGTAACAGCTGAGAACCCCCCCCCCAAAGCGGTAGCTTCTGTAGCGGCCACCTGGGCATCCAGGACAGAAAGTCGAAAATACCTCAGACTAAATTGACGTCACAAGGAGGGGTCGAATTCCCTACTGCGACCCACTACCACTTTGGCGCATTCCCGGCAATGCAAACGATTATCCGCAAAGCGGGTGATCATCAATGACATATCTAGGGTGCAACCCCAACTGGGAGGTTTCCTCAGAGCTGGCGTCCACTGCGTTCTTCGCGGTAAATTTTGCTAATCCGTACTGGCGCTCCTGGCCCTAAACCGGAACCAATCAATGACGTTGCTAGTTAATGAGGGGGACGAAACGGTAGCTTCGGAATAACCCAACCCTTAACGGATATTTTGGTTTTCATCATTGGCATTGCATCTAGATGCTTTGCCTAAGATCCGTACAGCGACTGTAATCACGTGTGACTAGCACCTAAGACATACCTAAAAGTATTGATTAAGTTTATTATAATGCGCAGCGCGACAAATAATTACAGACTGAACGTGACTGACTTCTCCTTGCTGTAAAACACGGGGATGTGGTCATTGTTAAAAATGGATGTCTATATTCTAGACACCAACACCTTATTAGCTATATTGTCTAGGAGTATTAATTAATTACATAGCTCTAGGCACAGTATTACAATACGTAAATACGAGTTATAAATACACAACTACATGCAAATACGACTGCATCCAAACACCTACAAATAATTGTGCACTACACCTCTTTAAACAAAAGAGATAATATTTAATACATTAAATATTTATATAGATATAAATACGAAATGGAACAGATTAAGCACATATATGGTTGGACAATACGATACATAAAACGACGACTGAATCTAAGGATGATTTGCGTTTTGACCCAACTTCCCTGTGGTCAGTGGGTGTGGCCAACGGATGAGTGACTGTTACGTCTGCGTCATGGCCGTTATTGCTCCGCAGTCAGGCGTAGCGTATATGATGGGGTGGGCAAATTCTCTCCGTAGGTCTGTACGGGGGGCAAGCATAGCTGTGGTGGATGATTGACAGTGGCTTGGTCTGCTAACAGGCTGACCGTCTTCCACAGCGGTTATACTGTTTAGAGATGGGGTCGCTTGTCCCCTTCTTCAAAGCATGCACGTCTCCTGCCTGGTGTGCTCTAGGGTTAGCTTGTCTAACTGCTATTCTGGGTATAAATACTTAGCTGAAAAAAATAATAGGCATACCAAACTAACTATCAATTAATCTCGCTATAGATAAGAATATAAAGCATTTTAACATATACAAAACTTTTGAACTACTCGATAAATACGTACTCAACCTGAGAACAAATACTTCTCAGATGGCTCCTCTGATCCATCAGTAACAGTATAACACTTCAGAACTCAATTCTTATGGTGTTGTCGGTGATCTGTGATCTTCCTGAGAGAGGAGGAACGCCTTAAGGTTGGGGTAATAGTAATCTAAAGACCCTGGCCTTGCCACGAGGGCGTCTGCCCTTAATTCCTATCAAATTCTATTGGGTGAACCCTTGAGATGCTACTGGTGCCAACTTTCTTATGGTTGTCAAACCTAAGTCACACTAACATTTGGGTGACCCCTGCAATATCCGATTCTCAGACTTTGTCTACCCCAGTAAAATGTAGCATCCTCCAAAACGGCTTAAGCCTAAGTATCTTATTTCGTTCCTGCTAACCTTAGCTGACCTATCAACCAGCGTTTCCAAATCTTTGTCTTGGTCCATCTCAAGGCTAGAGTTCCCCCATATGTGGTGAACCCCTGTCTCCCACAGTTCTAAAATAATGCGATTCTCAACAAATATTGAGGTAATACAAACAGTAATCGATGGCTGGAGTGAACTCCAGGGGACTCGTTTGTTGTCAACAATACAGAGTGCTACATTGACGATACATAGAGATAAACAAAATGCATTATTTTAATTACGGTACATTTGGTTGTGCTTGTAATGTAATGTAATGTAATGTAATTGGCATCCTTCCGTCTCGCGAGACGATGGTGCATTACTGTTGAGTTTGGTTACATTTCATCGAGTGGCTGTGCAGTCGTATCCTTGAATGAAAGTCTTTACCACAGCTTTTACACACGAGTTCTGTGCTTCCAAATGTTTTGGCCTTTCTACTAACTCTTCTGTCTGTAGCTTCTTCCATCCTCCGCTCCTTGGCTACTATGATGCCCTCTTTGACAACTGTGCACCAAGTAGATCAGTCTACTGCCTTACATTCC
Source organism: Ampullaceana balthica (assembly GCA_944989445.1). Lineage (NCBI taxonomy): Eukaryota > Metazoa > Mollusca > Gastropoda > Lymnaeidae > Ampullaceana > Ampullaceana balthica. The sequence continues at coordinate 21,560 of CALYLW010000049.1, read as the reverse complement.
CAGTCGCTTGTGCGTATTCTGACTGATTTCCTGTCCCTTTGACAGACATCTATAAATCGCAGACGTGGGTTACGTGTCTTCCTCTTTCCCGATGCCAGTTCTCCATATAGGAGGTCCTTGGGGATGCGGCCACGGCTCATTCTCTTAACATGTCTTATGATTAACATGATTGATCCTAATTTTTCTTTCAATGCATTGTTAGGTGACACAAGTCTATGTGCACAATTTCTGCTCGATAGCATCACGGGAAATGGGTCACTTTTTACATTTATTTTACCACCTGCCACACCAAGACAGAGAGAGATCACGACTGACAGAGAGACAAGACGATGAAGTTAATATAAGTTATTTAATTAAACAATCCCTAAAATCAAAGCTTTTGACTATAAATCCCTATTATATGAGACATAACTAAGAGTATTGATTATGTGCTATATTATATGCGTTGCGTGACAAACATTTACAGACTGAACGTGACTGAACTTCCCTTGCTGTAAAACACGGGGATATGGTCATCGAGGGCTGAAGTGAACTCTAAAGACACGTGGAGTTAAACTATTGCAGACGGATACATAGAGATACATAGAGATAAACTAAAAAATGCATTAATTTAATTAAGGGAAATTTGATCGATCTGAAATGTTGATACAATGCATTGTTAGGTGACGCAAGTCTATATGAAAAGTTTCAGCTCGATAGCGACACGGCAAATGGATCATTTTTTACTTATAGTTCTCCACCCACCCGACCGACCACGACAGGCAGAGACAGAAAGAAAGAAACAAGACGGTGAAGTTAATATAAGGGATTTAATGAAACAACCCATAAAAACAACGTTTCTGACTATAAATCCTTTATATATGAGACATAACTCGTGAATGTACATTCTCTTTTGGGTCGAGCCGCTAGGCTCTTAAGACCCGGTTCATTTTATCGCAAGCGAGCCTCATCAAGCGGGCATCGCCGTAGAGGTAACCCTCTGCAGGTACCGTTACTTCGTCCTCCAAACCCCCGCACAGCCCGGGGCACTCTTCGAGTACGTGTGCCACCGTCTCTTCCGGGTGGCCACACAGCCGACAGGCCAGTTCCCTTCTAGTGTTAAACTTGTACAAGTAGCTTCGTGTGGGACAATGTTCAGTTCTCATTCTAGTTATGAGCGTCTGATTGCTACGTCCAATTTTCCACCAGGAATCGCTTTTGCTCGGTCGCGGCATGTACTGGAATACTTTTCTGGCCGTGCATCCACAGGCCCAGCCTTGTAGCCATTTCTCTCGGAAATGGTCCTTAAGCCACGATCTGACCCCCAGCTGGGTCATCGGGCGATCGGGTTGGGGCTGAGCTGAACCTTCTCTCGCCAACTTATCGACCCTGTCTGAATGAGGCTCGCCACTGTGCCCAGTGATGTACTGAAGGACTACTTTTCCGCCTCGTGCTAGGATTTCACCTACTGTTTCCAAAATGACACTGACCGTTTTCGTCTCCAGAGAGGATCGACCCACGGTCTCGAGCGAAAACCGTGAGTCGGTGAAAACTACGACGGTCGGGAAAACCTTTCTTCTTGCTAGACGTCGGCGCACTTCCTTCAAACCCTTGCAAATCGCCTCCAGTTCGGCGTCGTGACTACTGTATGCGGATCCGCACGGCCCTGACAGTTCAATACTGTCAGGTCCAGGTTGAGGGTATTGAATTAGCACTCCGTATCCACTTCTGCCAACCTTGAAACGCGAGCCGTCCGTAAAGACTTTTACCACACTATCGCCATAAGCTTCGATTGTCTTCAGAGTCTCGTCTCGCTGAAGCTCGACGGGACTGGCTTTCGTCACCGCTGTATTTGCCAGTGTCAAACGTAGTTCAGGCAAGTCTGAGCTTTCATGTGGTCCTCGAGCAGGGACCAGTCGCATGCGTTCCCTGTGCTTGGGTATGGGGACTGAGTCTTCTAGTGCGTAGACCATATCCATGAAGGATGGTCTTTTCAGTCGGGTCCTCTTTACCCATCGTTCTTGTAATTGAAAGCAGGGTTCGTCATGCTCCAACCTACGGTATCGTTCCACTGTGGTCATGATTGCCTTTTCTCGCCTTATCGCCAGGGGTTCTACGTTAGACATAATTTCTACAGCGGCTGTGGGTGTCGTACGCAACGCCCCGCATACAAACCGAAGAGCTTGGTTCTGTATTCGGTCCAGACCCTCTAGGGCCGTACGGCTCGCAAAGGTCTGGACCGGGAGGCTGTAATCAATGGCACCCCTCACACTACCGAGATAGAGAGCTCTCAGTAGTCTTGCATCCGCACCCCAACTAGTGCTAGCCAGTTTCTTCACCAGGGACAGTTTAGCTGTAGCTTTGGCACACAATTCACGCACATGGTTATGTAGCTGGACCTTCTGGTCCAGTTTGATTCCCAAGTACGTTGGTGTCCGATCCCAATTCAATCTTTTCCCACATATCTGAAGCACCACCTCATGCTTCAGTGCATTCCGTCCATTTGTGAAAATGGAATGGACCGTTTTCTCCGTATTGACTACTAGGCGCCAACGGTTGGCCTAGTCTTCGATTCGATTCAGATCTTCCTGCAGCCTGTTCTGCAGGGTTGCAACGTCCTTTCCGGAACTCCATATAGCCAGATCGTCAGCAAACATGGCATTCTGTGACCCCAGAATACCTTGTAGGTCGTGGACGTAGGCTAAGAACAATGTACAACTAAGGGCGGACCCCTGTGGAAGTCCGTCCTCCAGGCGATCTTCGTTGGATAATGACTCCCCCACTCGGGTCTTGATCGTTCCGTTCCTTTAGGAACGATTTTATCCAACTGTACATGTTCGCAGTAACACCTAACTGCTGCAAGTTATAAAGTAGCCCTCCACGCCACACCTTGTCGTATGCCTGCTTTAGATCGAAGAACACCGCAACGGTGTGATTCCTAGACTGGAGTTCGTTCGTGATTGTCTGAATTAGTCGGAGAGCCTGGTCCATCGGTTGGCGTCCCTTTCGGAACCCACCCTGAGTCATTGGAATGCATTTGGACTGTTCGAGGAACCAGTAGAGTCGTGCGTTCACTAACCGTTCAGCTACCTTCCCCACACACGACGTGAGGGAAATTGGCCGGTAACTGGACGGGTGTTCGCCTGGTTTCCCCTCTTTGGGAATTGGGGTTATTGTGGCCTTTTCCCACAGCTTCGGCAGCGTGCCTGTTGTCCAAGTTCTATTTATGAAACCCAGCAGTTTCATTCGGCCTGTCTTGCCCAGATGTTTGAGCATTTCATTGTGAACTTTATCTGGTCCTGGTGCTTTGCCAGCTTGGCACTTGTTGAGTGCGGTTTGCAACTCTGTCATTGTGAAGGGGGCCGCGAAAACCTCTAGTTGAGGGCCCTTACTTTGTCTCCTTGAGCCCTCTTTGCGCATTCGGTCGATTGTTCGGCTAAAATCAGATCTGGCGCCTTTTTTGTTAACCTGGGCAAAGTGTTTGTTTAGCGCTCGTGTGCGCTTAACTTCACTAGCCCTTTGGCCCTTTGGTGTCGTCAAAGGGTTGGAATTCTTTGTCTTCCCTGCGCCAGATAATGCATCCAAGAGCCGCCAAACTTTTCTTCCGTCTACGAGGTCGAGTTTTTCGCACGTATTTACCCATTTCGCCTTCTTCGCTTTGTCGACAGCGGCCCGGACTTCAGCCGTCAGTCTGTTGTACGCCCTACGAGCTTCGGGCGTCTTCAGCCTGCCATGGCTGCCTTTTTCCGTGCTTTTGCTCTTTGTTTCACCAATTCTGCCAGACTCTTGTCCCAGTAAGGTCTGAACTTCTGTTTCCCGTTCGTCCTTGGGATCGTTCGCCTCGCAACCCCAAGGATTGTGTCAATAAACTGCCCGTAGGTGGCATCCATGTTGTCTCCTGCAACATCCAGCAGAGCGAGCTTGGTCTCGCTCTCGGCCTCGTACTTTCGCCAATCAGCTTTACGGAAATGCCAATGCCTTGATTCAAATCGGGGTTTGCCTGCACCAAGTCCAAATTCAATCAGGATTGGCAAGTGATCGCTGCCTACTTCCTTTAATACTTCCAGTCTATGCTTCGACTCTAGGTCAGCGGAAATAAGCGTTAGATCTGGGCGGGACTCCGTGCTGTGCCCCGTGTGCAGTAGTGTCGGTTCACTGTCTGCGTTCTGTAGCCTGATGAGATTCGTATTAATACAGACATCCTCGATGTAGCGGCCTGATGCGTTCCGTTCAGCATAGCCCCAGTCAGGAGACTGTGCATTAAAGTCTCCTGCTATTATCGTTCTTCCAAATATGACATCTTCCCCAACTGGAAGTGCGATTGGATTTCTGGGCGTATTATAGACGTTCGTGATTGTAAAGCCAACGTCGCCTTTGAAAACTCTCACGGTGAGAGTATCAGTGTTGCTGTAACACTTAACTTCGAGCAGCTCCATCGTTAAATCATTCCGGACCGCTGTGGCAAGACCTCGACATCGCCGGTCACACTTGCAATGGTATAGCGAGTAACCAGTGATATGAAACGGCTTCCCCTTAAGGAGCGTTTCTTGGAACAGTGCTACATCCACTTTCCGTTCGTGGAGTATTTTGGTTACTTCGTGTGCCTTTTGCCTTATGCCACAGACATTCAACTGTAAAACTACCAGGGCTTGTTCAGGATGGCCCTTCGCACCCATACAAGGACGACCAGTCACCGATTGACCGCTTGGACATGGCCTGTCGTTCGTCACCATGCCTCTAAGAGGGGGGGGTAGCCAACCGACCCGACGTACCACCATCCGCCGAGAAGGGGTTTAGAAGGTCCATTCCGGGACCTGCTTTTTTCGATATATGAACCATAGAATAGAGAGTGGGTAGGCAGAAATCTTCAACCCATTTAGGACGGTCCGAGTGCTTTCCGTCCCTTGCCCAGAGGGTCTTCCTGTCTTCGGCGTTCCTAGCCGGGCATTGTTGGGTATGGGTCTGCTCCCACACCCAGCACCGGGCCTCTCGGTGAGGCCATGCCCCACCCCCCGGTTGTCCGGGGGGTTCCAGTGCGTATGCTTGGCGATTTCGCCGGGGTTAGTCAGTTTCAGGTCGCAGCCACTTCCGCAACCCTACTTATCTCCCGGGCCCCGTAAAGGCCAGCCCCTTCCGAGAGGAGACATAACTAAAAGTATTGATTATGTTTAATGTAATACGAACCGCGCAACTAACATTTACAGACGGAACGTGACTGAACTCTCCTTGCTGTAAAACACGGGGATGTGGTCATCGCTGGTTGTAGTGAAATGCAATGAACCATGGAGGTCAACTATAGCAGTCGGCTTCATAGAGATAAACTAAAAATTGATTAATTTTATTATGGTACTTTCGATCAATCTGAAATCTGTCTGTAGGTGACACACGTCTAATTGCAAAATTTTAGCTCAATAGCATGGGTCATCTTTTACTTTTGTTTTACCGCCTGCCCGACATAGACAGAGAGCGATCACGACAGACAAGACGATGAAGTTAATATAGGGATTTAAAAAAACTGTATAATCAGGTCATAGGTTAAACAGGTCAGTTTCTTAGCCCATTTTTGCGTGCGGTTACTTAATTGGGTCGCTCCCACACCCTTTACCCCGACTTCAACAGTGGATGTCTAAACATCCAACGTTTGTGTGACTTGACCATTTATTGTAACAACACAAACCCATTCCTTCAAAGACACAATCCTTGCTTTGTAAAACAAACCAACTGTCCTGATACACCAAAAACTCCCTTTGCGTCAATTTGCACAGCGTCAAAAAATCAAATGGTTAAGCTATTTTTCAAATTATGTCACGCCCTTGAGAGTTGTCGCTTGTCATATCTCTCTACATCTACGCCACTACAAAAATAGTTTTAAAGTAAACAAGTGTGAATTTTACAGCAATACAGATGTAAGTATTCTTTATTCTTTGGATTTTGAATGATCTCTTTGTTTTATATCGAAAGTCTGATGGGGGCGGATTTATTTTGGGGGAGATATTATTTCCAGGTTGGGGGAGGATTTATTTTAATCTGGAGGAAAATATTTTATCTCCCGGATGATTTATTTTAAAATGAATCCTCCGGGTGGATACTCTGTATTGGGAGGGGGGATTTATTTTGCAACACCTGCACTTCAACCCAATGCGTTAGTATGTGTTTAGCACTTGGTCTGTTAGCATACTTTTTTCATGTGTGATCATCCGTTTTTACAAATTTTGAATTCAAACTGTATTCGTAATTTTTAATGTGCAAAGTGTAATAATCTGTGCTAAAATGTCTTGGTAGAAAAAGCACAAGAAAACAATCATACGAGAGAAAAAATAACTGTTGAAATGAAACGTAAAATCATTGAAAAGCGAGAACAAGGTGTGAGCGTGGCTAATCTAGCGTGCACTTACAATCGGCCAACATTATATGTCAATTTAAAGTTTCAAATTTTCATTGTATTCTAATTCATGTTTAATTCTTAGAACAACATAAACCTTGCGGCGCAAATGTTTTAATTTTTAATTTAATATATTTATTCATAAAGAATACACGAAAAAAAAGCACAATAAAGGATCTTTATTTCGAGCTAATCTTTTGCTCCATGCTGAAGGAAAGTGAAAGAATAAACATTTTATATATATATATATATATATATATATATATATATATATATGGTATGGCATCTGTCCGTCTACGAAAGAAGATAGATTTATCTTTATTATCTGCAGCTCTTGGTGTGGCTGATGAGACCAATCCTTGAGTGGCAGTCTCTTCTGCATGACACACACACGAAAGCAGTGGGGCAGTGTTTCCTGGCCTTTCTCCTCGCTCTTTTCCCGACTGCTTCTGCCCTAGTTTGCTCCTCTGCTCTTAGTGATCCTTCTTTCACTATAGCCCGCCACATGGACCTATCCTCTGCCAGGTTTTCCCAGTTTATACATATATATATATATATATATATATATATATATACTAGGGGCAAGTACCCGGCTTTCCAGGGTTTAAAATAAGGTTTTCTGTAGAATCGTACAAAACTGTTTATTTGCATCTTATCGAGCTGATAATGTAACTTTTTTCGTATGTTATCATTGCGGAAGACTACTTAACAACTTCCCAAAGTTGTATGCTCCTACGTATACGGGAAATTGGATATTAAATGATGAGTCTGTTTTATATAGCTCATATTAGGGAAAAAACTACATTTGGTCCGAAGGCCCCCTAGTGAGTAATGATTTTATATTTTTTTCGCATATTACCATCGCGTGAGGGTACTCAAAAACTTCCCAAAGTTTCATTCTTCTACTTACACGTTAAGTTGGAGAAATATTGATGAGTCAGTTTTATATATGAAAAAAAACTACATTCAGGTCTCTGACCACCCAGAGAGTGATAATTTTTATTAATGTTTCACCAGTTACCCTTTTGGGAGGGTACATAAAAACTTCCCAAAGTTTCATGCTTCTACCTACACAGGAAATTGGAGATTTAATGATGTGCCTGATTTATATAGCTCATTTAAGAAAAAAACTACGTTTGTGCCCCCGCCCAACGACTTTCCAAATTTTCATGCTTCTAACTACACGGGAATATGAGGAATTGGTGTTGATTCAGTTTTATACATCCCATATTAGGAAAAAATGGTTTTGGGGCCCCTGGCCACCCATGAGTTGAAATGTTTACATTCTTTTTCACCAATTATCATCATAATAGTGTATTCAGCAAGTTCCCGAAGTTTCATGCTTCTACCTTCACGGGAAGTTGGAGAATTAGTTTCTGGTCAGTTTTAAATATGAGAAAAAAACTACATTAGGGCCCCCGGCCCCCAGTAAGTGATAATTTTTATAATTGTTTTACCTGTTACCATTGTTACTTAACAACCACCGAAAGTTTCATGCTTCTACCTACACGGGAAATAGGAGAATTGTTTATTATTTTATTTTTATACAGCTCATATAAAGAAAAAACAACATTTCTGGCCCCGGCCCCCAGTATCTTATATATATGGAATGAAACCTGTTTAAGAACCTTTCCCATTTAATATATAGAGATTAATGTTTATGTCAGTTGTGGATGTGGTTTCTTTGTTTTAAAGAAACATCTCGAAACGCAATGTTTGAGCTTAAAATGTGCCCTGCTGGTTTAGTTTAAGTTATGCAAAAAGGCTAAACACAGTTGCTAAGCTATAGTGTTTATGCCACCCAGGGATGGACGATATTATTTACTCCTACCCTCGCCAATAATAAGAGAAAACTTGATTGAACAACCGGATAGCATACATCTAGAAAATATATAAAAGAACAGTGTAAAGTAAAAATGATGTAATTTGAAAACAAATATTTAAAAAAGATATACGTAATCTTGTTAGAGGCGCAACATTAACAGACATAAAAATTAAAGGTTTAATAACATTTAGTTCACAACAAAAACACACACACTCACTGATTCACACATGTGCACATAGATACTTAAACGCACATTCACAGCGGTATATTAACAATTAAAAAATTGCATTAAAATAACCATTGCTCTTTTCACTTTGTTTCCTATTTACAAATTAATATGAACTCAAACTATGACGTCACATCACATCATTTTATGGCGATAAACGCCTTCTTGTTAATCTCGACTCCAAAATGTTTATTATGTTACTTCTTAATATTCAACAATTTTTATTTTATATAGCTCATATAAGGAAAAAACTACATTTTCGGCCCCCGGCCCCCAGTATCTTACATATATGGAACGAAACCTGTTTAATAACCTTTCTGGTATAATTTTGTGTACGTGTACCAAATTTCACGTTATTTGGTTGTCTGGATCTTGAGTTATAAGGGAACAGACAGACGAGAGACAGAAAGACAACAAATGCGTCTTATATGTATACTAGTGTATCACCCGTCAAAAATGACGGAAGTATCAAAATAATTACAGATCAGATTTAAAAATAACGTAATACAGAAAATTCATTTATTTTATTTATTTTTATTTTATTCATTTATTTCCCTATTCAACAATTTTATGCGGCCGTTCGAAAAGAGTTCTTTTTTGGTGCAGTAATTTGGTGCAGTGCTCTCTAAAATTAGTAGCGTCACGGACAGACAGACAGACGTGACAGAGGTTGCAAATTATGTTATTTAATATAGATATATATGTATATATATATATATATAATTATGAGTATGAATATATTTAAATGTAATATAATTAATTAATAATAAGGATTAACAAGGTAATAACAAAATCCCGTAAAAAAACAAGTTTTTGACTAAAAATCATGTATGTACGAGAAGTAACTAAAAGAATGTTCATTATAATACACAGCGCAAGACCATCCAAAAATACACAATTGTATTTGTGTCGTAAAAAATGTTTAAGATAATGCGCACCGATCAGGAATATGTTTATAAAAAGTGTTGTCAATAAAATACGCACCATATTGCGCGACAGAAAGGTTGTTCAATATAATATGCACCGCGACACTCTATCTCAAAAAATAACATGATACATAGTTATAAATAAAATTATATAAAAAAATCAATAATTTAATTACAGTACATGCAATCGATCTGAAATTTTGATACATCGTTTTTATCATCGGCACGAGTCTGCCTGCAAAGTTTCAGATCGCTAGCTTACGAGGAATGGTTTAAAATCGATACAATGTTTTGGTGACAGACAATCAAGCAAGCAAAGGTTCAAACAGACACCAAGAGTTAATATAAAGGATTTAATAAGAAAAACCCGTTAAAAAAACAAGTTTTTGACTATAAATCCTTTATGTACGAGAAGTAACTAAAATAATGTTTATTATAATACGCAGCGCCAGACCATCCAGAAATTACAAAAATTGCAGTTGTGTCGTAAAACATGTTTAATATAATGCGGACCGATCAGGAATATGTTTATTAAAAGAGTTGTCAATAAAATACGCACCTTATTGCGCGACTGAAAGGTTGTTCAATATAATACGCACCGCGACGCTCTATCTCAAAAAATAGCATGATACATAGGAATAAATAAAATAATATAAAAAATCAATAATTTAATTACGGTACATGCGATGGATCTGAAATTTTGATACATTGTTTTTATTATCGGTATGAAACTGCCTGCAAAATTTCAACTCGCTTGCTTACGAGCAAGTGGGTTAAAAATCTGATCAAAAGTTTTGGCGACAACGTCGGTCGGTCGGTCGGTCGGTCGGGCGGCCGCAGACACCACGAGTTAATATAAAGGATTTTAAAAAAAGAGACTATATCCACACAATCTAAATACTTTTTCTATTGCGCTAAATTTAATTTTAGAATTTATTTCCTAAATCTAGTATCCAAAATATTATCTTTCTTGTTAATTTATAGAAAATAGTGTTTACTTCGGTTGAACTTCGAACGTAAACCTTCAGATTTCATGGCAAAAAATGTTCCGTTTAGGTCCATTGATCCGTGTGCAAAGTAGAGAAAACAACTCGTATGAAAAGTTGCAGCGATTGCCTTTTTTGTGCAATATTTTACAAACTTTGATGCGATGTAATTTGAATATGATGCGTGGCGATATATCTTCGTGTCGGCGCAGCCTGAATTTTAAATGGAATATTGAAAGAAATGGTAAACTTGTTAGTCATTATATCGAAACATTTCAAAAACAAAATTAGGTGAGTTGAAGTTGACAAAAACAAAAAATAACAAGAATCGCAGTTTTCAAATGAAAGGTTTTGATTTGTTCTCTGCAATTTAGAATAGGAATCATTATTTAATTATTTTTTTAATTTCAATACATAAAGGCCCTTATCGATTTTATTTTGTAAACAAAAGTTATTTAATTAAAAAAAAATTAAACCTATCTTTATCGATTCAGAACCCTTCTTTAAAACATAAATTTGATAACTATGTTTACCCTAACATGATCTCTACAATAGTTGAAATTGTTTAATACACATGGCACACGGCAAACACACATAAGTACAATACACTATACACACACGCGCGCGCGCGCACACACACACACTAAATTTGTTTAAATAATCATTTTTTCGTATTTATAATTCTATATTTTAAGGTCAAGCCTATGAACAAATATTAACCGCATTAAAAGTCTGATTATTATATCAAAACATACCATAATTTTATCTGAATGTCTTTTTAAGGCATATCACGAAATCATCATTTCAAATAGTAAGACGTCATATCTAAACGTCCGTACTTCAATGATTCAAAAACTGGCGGTTCAACAAGATGTGATCCAACTTCAAAGTACAATGGCTAAGTCCGATGTAGATTTAGAGATAATTATGCAATTTTTAGAAATGACATTTAAACTTGCAGAGCCTACTAGTATTAACGCAATCGATATAATGTTAGCTTCTGAAAGAGGTGATTACAATTGTGTTGAATCCCTGATTGCTCATGGAGCTGATACAAATCAAAAAGAAAGAGAAGGTTGGAGCCCCTTGATGTTAGCTGTACAGAATGGACACAAAGATGTTGTCCAACTTCTTTTGAAGCACGGGGCAGATGTCAACAGCACATGTAGACAAGGAAATTCGGCCCTAATGGTTGCTGCACAAAATGGACACACGGAGATTACTGAAATATTGCTACAAAACAAAGCAGATATTAACAACATAAATAAAAACAAAGTGAAAGCTATATTTTTAGCTTCACAAAACGGACACTACGATGCGGTTAAACTATTACTTTATTACGCTCTTGAACAAGGTATTGTTAATGATGTTGACAAACAAGTTTCGTTATATTTAGCCGCACAGAATGGACATGATAACATAGTGGACTTGTTGTGTCGATATGGTGCTGAAATCAATAAATCACTTGTTGATTTACACTCGGATATTCTTGAAATACGCAAAACCGTCTACACAATGACCAAACTTTGTGTTGATATAACACCTTTCTCAAATTTACGCAGCGAATCTGTTAGAAAAAAGAAGGCTGTTAAAAAAAAAGAAAGCGTATGAAATTATTATTTAATTTTTTCAACTTTTTAACAAAGAACACTCGGCAGGAACGTCAAAGGACACACTGGAGTTATGATTGCATGGAAGAAATATACTCGATTGGCTCGCTGGGTGATTCTCTTTACTCTTTCGACGCATGGGACACAATATCTTTTCTTTCACCTACTTTAAGTGATAGGGAGCATTTGCAGTTCCACGTAAATTTCACCCCTCTTATGATAGCAAGCTCTAATGGTAATGTAAAGATAATTCAAATGTTACTAGACAACGGAGCTGACATTGATGCAGTTGACAATTGGGGAAAAAGTTCTCTTATAATAGCAGCTGGCTCAGGACATGTTGAAGCTGTAAAGTTACTGCTGAGTCGTGGAGCTAATGTAAACCACACCAGTCAAAACGGTCTCACAGCTGTAACGATAGCTTCATTTAAAGGCTCTGTAAAGGTATTAGAAGAATTGTTAAACTACAAGGCAGATGTAAATACCATATTAGAGGACACAGTTTCTGCCTTAATGCTTGCAACACAGAATAATAACGGTCATATAGTTGAATTACTTTTGAGAAATAGAGCTGATGTCAATGCTTTGCAAAGGGATAAATGGTCATCCCTGATGATAGGGTCTCTTTTAGGATTTATTGATATAGTGAAATTATTGATAGAACACAAGGCAGACGTCAATCAAACAGACTATGATGGTTGGTCAGCGCTTATGTTGGCTTGTAAACAAGGACACCATGAAGTTGTCAAAATGCTACTTCAGAATGGAGCAAACGTTAATCAGAAACATATGAGTTACAAAATGTCATCGTTAACAATAGCGTCCTATGAAAATCTTCCTGATATCGTTGAAACCTTGTTGAAAAATGGCGCTAAGGTTGATCATAAAACTACTCATCTCTGGACTCCTCTAATGATATCATGTAAGGAAGGCCACATCGAGGTTGTTCGTTGTTTGATGAAATATAAACCTGATATCAACATCAGTGACAAAAATGGAGTTACGGCTCTTACGCTAGCAACTGAATTCAATCATGAGGATATCGTTGAGATATTATGTGAAAACAAAGCCTCTACGAAAGCCAGAGTGTTAAAGTGTTTCAAACGGTAAGTTAACTTTTAAAGAAATTATATCTATTGGTTTTACCCTAAAGTAGTCTAGTTTGGCGATGAACGTGATGCTGAACACACTTGAAAAACTAGCCTTTTAGACTGTGTATTCTTTTTTTAAATTTATTAAAAAATTAACAAAAGTGATCTATAGCCAATCTCTTTTCATTATAGCGATCATTGTAAAATGTACTTTCTAAGACATCGGTTACTGTTGTGGAGTAATAACAAAGACAGCGATTCTTAAATGTGCGTAAAACAAGGCGAGTACGATAGAGCCAGGGTGTAATTTTGATAGTACAGTACACCATAGTTTTTCTTGGACGTTTAGCTTTGTTCGTAACCTGAAGAGTTCGCAATCAGAGACACACGTGTATTCCAAATAAATAACCCGCTAAACATTTATGAAACTTTGGCTCTTGGAACGACTAGAAGTCTTAACCAAATAAAATTACTTGAAATGCTAAACCTTACAGAAAGTGCTTTAGCAAATTTAACTAATTTTTAAATATAGTAGTACCTTGAGATAAGAAATCAATTTGTTCCGGAGTCTCTTTCGTATCTCATATTTTTTTTAAAATTCTAGTCCACTTTTATAAGTAAATGACCTAAATTGTTTATAGTCCTACGAAAACAACACTTTTAATTTAATAACAAATGTAAAATACACTGCACTGTATCCAGTATGTGTAGTGGTACATCAAATCATTAACAACTAAATATTTATATTACAGAACCTGCAAAAGTGGTGTCATTAGTACAATAATGGTTAGAGAACTTGTACAATTAGTAACGTGGATAACTAAAATGTAAAAATTGAACTTTAAATTGCGGCGATGTCCGATGGTGAGAGTTGCAGTAGAGCAGGAGGAAACAGTGGCTGGAACAATTAAGTGGAAGAGAACGAACACTTATTTTTACAAGAACTCATAAATAGCAGAAAACAAATTACTTAATTTTCTGAAAAAGCTTAAAACATGTCATTAAACTTTAAACTAATTTTTAAGAAAAACTTAATTTTATTATTTGCATTTTGAATTTATTTTGTTGCTTTTTAAAAAATTTTTATTTAAAAAAAAAGATTAATAACAATTATTTAAATGTAAATATTTTTTTAATCTTTTTTTGGATCACTGTAAGCTTCCTCTTTGCCTACTTATGGTTTGAAACAGAGATTGATCAACTCGTTTCGTATCTTAAATTTTGTGTTCATATTACGTGGTGTAAAAAAATATAACTTTTAATTTCGTTTCAAAATTCAAGTTTTCTGCATGTAAAGGCTTTCGTATCTTAAGGTACTACTTTATATGAAATGAATTTTAAGTTAAAAATGTACACATATATCTAAATTATCTACAGTGCAGATATGTAACTTTCTGTTTTTAAGAATACATTTTATTTATTAAAGGCAATACTTTAACTTTAATGCCCGCTGATTCCAACTTCGCATCAACCTATTAACTTGTCCGTGTAGCAATGCCTATTGCTCTCGAAGCCAGACGTTTCTGCACTTATATAGTATTTCCTTAAATTGTCTCTCCTAAAAATGAAACTGATTTTAGAATTACATTGAAATTCGAAAGAAAATATGGAAAACACAACAATACCCTTATTTCAAAACGACCTTATATGAATATGATTAAAACCTGTTACCGTAAAAAATCCCCCGCCCCCCCTATTCAAGCGCACAAAGCACAGTAGTACTATACTTTAGTGACAAGGCTTTGTTTAGCATACAAGCACAACACAAATCAAATGTCCGTTTTTATTATTTTTTTAAAAATTTAATATAAAAGCACGTAGACTTTTTGTGTGCTATTCTTGAGTTTTTTGACATTAATTTAACTTTGCGCCACTTGTGAAGTATATATAAGATATATATTAAATCTAAAATATTAAACGTAATATGAATAATCACTATTACATTTTAAATAAATACTTGATTGTGATGTCTGTAATTGTTCAACATTAAGCGCTATGATTCTAGCCGCAGGCTGGGGTACTGCACTATATACGTGAACAAAATAAATAAATAGGCTCATTTGCATTAAAAGAGAAAAAGACTAAATATATAGGGCACTATATTATCCTACACAATGGTAGCATATTGATGAATAGAATTTTAATTTTATGTCACTGTTTTTTATAATCAAGAAAAATGTGATACATGTGTCAATTTTAAAGTTATTAAATACATAAAAATCAAGTTTTTTTTATATTTCAGACATTGCACTAAAAGCAGAACTGTTAAGGAGTCAGTGATGCATGAAAGGTAAAAAACAATAAGTCTAACTAATAAAATAAATGCATATGTTAACCTCTACAAATTCACTAAATCAGCGCGAGCTAGACAGTAAGACACAACAAGGAAGTTTTGCGTGATATATTACCATGTGTTCAATGAAACTGTTTAAAATTTTGTCGATCTGAAAATCTTAGCTTAAAAGAGTCTTTTTTAAAAAAAATTAAAAGGTAATGGCTTAGGAAATAAAAACACGTGTTCTTCCCAGGTTAACTTGAATGGGATTCTTAGAAGAACTGCCAGCGACGGTGGAATGCGTGTTCATTAATGGAGCTTTAAGTGATGGACATTAATGGCATTGCGACCTGAAAAAAACAAAAACAAAAACAACAAAATACAAAACAAATAATTGTTGTGTCAGAGATATTAGGCTGAGTGAATTGTTTTAATGGAAGTTAGTAAATAAGTTAAAGGTTGCAGTTGCTTAAAACTATTTAGCACAAAGATTATTTAGTCTGTATATAAAATAAGTAAGATTCTAATATGTACTATTTCATTGTTTTGATAAAAAGACATATTTCTTCATAAAATTAATACATTATTGTTTTAGAACCACATTGCCGCAAATAAAAAGACCGTATTCAATAAAAACCCCGGAAGACAAGACCTTGAATGTTATGTAAGTATTCTCTTATTTCTTCGTTTCTGCATTCCTTCCCCTAAACTTTAAACATGAAATAGCTTTATTTTAAATAAAATCTCTCGTAAGTGGGAACGTTTTATTCTAAATATATCTCTTGTGAACATCTCTTTTTGAATAAAGATTTTTGAGTTATCATTTCATTAACTTTTCTCACTTATTACATACACACAAACAAGAGGACATTTAAAGTTAAACGTTACCTAAGTGTTTCCTTCCTACAAGAAAGTGTGCACTGTATTCCATGTTGTAATTCTTTTAGCCGTGGCTGAAGGAAAAAAACAACTTGATTCTTTAAACTTATATATTTGTTGTCATTCAGGCACTCTGATTTCAATTGAAAAAAATATTTTGTATTTTAAAAAAAAACAATAATAACTCTTAATGAAAAAAATCGGTTTCAAATAATGTATCTATATTCATTTCTTGATGTCTTTTCGTGACTTTGCATTCTATAAAGAAATTGACTTAACGACATATTTATTGTTTTTCCGTTATTTTCAATACTTAAATTAAATAATAAATTTAATCTATAATTTCTGTTTTTAAGGTACTGAAAATAACTGTAAGACAAAACATATAATTTTAATATTATTTAATGTATTTAATTTGTCCTGTGTATTGAAATGCGAAATTGCACAATGTGTATAACTAATAATTTCAAATGTGTAGAATTTCAACTCATCGTTTTTATTACTTTTTATTTTCAGTTACGTGAATATAAAGAAAGTTAAGCAGATAGATGTGAGAAAGTCAGATAGCACAATGGTCCAACATGTCGGATATCTGGCCAATGATAATAGTACAATCAACGTGAAAGACAGTTCCAGACAATCAGAAGATAGTGAAGTCACTTACCTTTGAAGAAAGGATGGCTTAGAAATATGTTTGTAAATATATTTGTGCTGGTAAAAAGTTTGTGTAGTTTTTAATATAAATGATAAATGATATATATATATATATAAATATATATTTATATATATGCCATCCGTCCATCCTCAAGTGACGATGGCGTTGTTTCCTTCTCCTCTGCTCCCTGCCCTTCTCCTGTTTCTTCTCTCTGCACTCCTAGTTGTGAGGGTGGCTTCCGCTGCCTATATGCCCTCTCTTACTTACGACCAAAAAAGGTTGCGCTCTTCAGCCATGGCCTCCCACGTTTTGTGTTCGATTTGAGCTAGTAACATGTATATCTTGCAGACGTCCTTATTAGCAAAGAGGACCTCTTTTTCTATGATTAGTTTCCAGCCCTTCGTAGAGCAGGGCTCATGAAATGCGCTTAAGCCCATCATGTGGTCATATCCTAACCACCACATGTGCCTCTCACTCAGGATTGAGTGCATACTCAACATATGGCGCCTCCTGAACATCTCCACATTTATGATTTTATCCTGCCACTTAATGTGCAGGATACTACGCAAGTGGAAACTATTGACCTGCTTTATTTACTTGAAATATGTCGTCCAGCTTTTGTTTCCATAAAGGAGTGTGATGAGCACACAGGCCCTGGTACATGGTGATATCAGTGAGCTGCGCATTGATCCACATTCTTCAAATGGTTTAGCCTTGACATTAACGATGCGACCTTATCCTTGCTGATTCTGGATTCTATTTCTTTTTCCAAGGAGAGTGTGATTGGGATGTTACTGCCGAGTTATTTTTAATCCTCGAAAACATCCAAGGCGTTTCCCTCAAATGAGATAGCTTGGAGGCAGTAAATGCCTTGTATTATAATGTTGTTCTTTTTTAGGCTTATAGTTAGACCGAATCCCTAACTCGCCTACGAGAGTATATTGACCAGTTGGAGTCCTATCACTGTATGTGAAATAAAAGCTCTGTCATACCCGAAGAGCAACTCTCTGACTAATACAGTTTCAAATTTGCTCTCTGCTCGGAGCCGGGTAATGTAATAAAGGCTTACATTCGACCAAGTTTGGGAGCCTTTATGAACGAAACGACGGCATAGAACAATATTTAGGGATACCCTGTGATTCTGCTAGAATCCTTAGTAGTTTAAACAAAATTAAAGTTAAATTTTAACAGTGTCTGATATTTGAATGGAAAATTCTGTCGTAAAGTTATACTACATCATACGCTATACACAAAAATGTCTAAAAATGAAAAGTATACATTTATGTTTAGGCTATCCATTATGAAAATATTTTTTAAACAAAATATTTTTTAAATTAAAAAAAAATGATAATAAATTATATAGTATTCCTTATTTTTAAACTGTTGAAATTTATTTATATACTTAAACTTTTATAAATAATGCTTATTTCTGAGAACACACACTTTCTAGGACTCTTAGTCTTTTCTCCTTCTATGTATTTTTGTATTGCACATGTATTCTCAATTATTTTTCTTTTACTCGTGCTTTTTCAAATTTCATAAACTTTCATGCATTCTTTATTTATCCCTCCACCCTTTTTCCCTCGAACTCTCTATTCGAAGAATCAATGGGGTGAAAGTATCAACCTTAGATGTTAATAATTGAAAACATAGGAGATCTATGGATTCTAATCACGTAGATTCGGTGTAATTGACGAAAAGTGGATCTTATGGCTCAAATTTTGTTTTTTCATCTGGAATAACAACGGAGATACCTTTAATATTTTAATACTAGTTTGTGCTGCGGTGCCGTGGTGCCTGCGGCGACCCCTTTTTAAGGGCGCCTACGGCGCCCACCTTTTTTCAAAGGCCCAACTAACTTGTCCGTGTATGATAAATACGTAATATTAAACTTTCTTAAATGTACACAAAGTATTTTATAATTTATTTTTTTTGCAAAACCCCAAGTAACTTTATCCTTGTATGATAAAAACGAAATATTCCTGAAATGTACACAAAGTATGTATATAATATTTTTTTACATTGCTAATCATCACACGATTTTTAAAGTAATTTTAGAAAGCAGCGCATCAAATTACTGCACCAAAAAATACCTCTTTGAGTCAGTCAGCACTGTTTACAACACAAATGGTGACGTCATAGGTTCGTGCGTTGTTTGGTTAATGTTAATCTGGAAACCAAAAGGATTATGATTTACCGTTAGGCCACAGTCAGCCATAATTTAGCGTAAATCCCTATATATATTGCGCCTAAGCGCGTCCGAAGCCGTGTGTGTGCGTGGGTGCTCGCTATGCGTGGTAACTCCCGAAAATAAAATAAATTATTGAAAATTAAATAATAAACATTTTGGTGTCGAGATTAACAAGACGGCGTTTCTCGCTATAAAATATTGTGACTTGACGTAATAGTTCGAGCTCATAGTAATTTGTAAAATGGAAACAAAGTAAAAAAGAGCCGCGGTTATTTCAATGAAATGTGATTTTTTTAATGGTACTATCTGTTTGTGTGTTTATGTTTGTGTGTATAAGTGTGTGAATAAAGTGAGTGTGTGTGTGTCTATGTTGTGAACTAAATGTGATGAAACGGTTTATTTTTATGTGTGGTAATGTTGCGCCTCTAACAAGATTACGTATATATCTTTTTTTTTAAATTTTAAATAATTAATATATATTTGCAAATACATCTTTACACTGTTTTCTTTATGTATTTTCGAGATGTATGTCATCCAGCCGTTCGAAACATTTATTTTCTTTAATCTTTCTCCAACAGTCTACATTTATGTTCAACGTTAATTTACCTAACGTTCTGTTTACAAACCACAGTCTCTGTTTTCTTTAGTATAATATTTTAGCAATATTTATATAGATATACTATTATTTTGTTTATTATCAAATACACAGTATCATTTTACAACTTTTCGTAATATCCTCATATATGCTTATCTTATCTTATCTGTTTACAGACGCTCCTTCTATACAGAAGATTATTGCGTCCTACGCTTATCTATGGTTTGTGTTTAGTCCTGCATTTTTATTAGAGATTTAAATGTTGATAAAGTGTTGGTTTTCCTGGATTCTTCAGGCAACCCATTCCACGCCCTAATTCCGGACGGGAAGAAGGAAAACTTGTATGTGTTTGTTCTTGCATACGGAATAAGAAAGGTGTTTTTATCCTTATGTCTATCTGAGGGTTGTATTAAGTTATCTTTGTGTTGTATTTCCAAATTAGAATTAATTGCTTTATGTATGATTACTACTTTGCTCTTGGTTCTTCTATCCTCTAGTGTTTCAAGGTTCAATGATTTAACTAATGGTGTTACTCTTGTCAGTTTCGAATATTCTCCAGTAATGAATCTGGCAGCTCTTTTTTGAATTTGTTCTAGTTTATCAATGTTTTCTTTGGTGGATGGGTCCCATACAGAAGATGCATATTCTAGTGCAGGTCTCACCAAAGTGAGGTAGCATTTTAGTTTTATATCTCTATTACATTTGTTAAAGTTCCTTTTTACAAAGCCTAAGGTTTTGTTTGATTTTCTAATAACTTCATTGACATGGGGATTCCATGATAGTTTCTCATTTATTAAGACTCCTAAGTATTTTGCATCTTTAGTTTGGGTCAGTTCTTTTCCATGAATGTAATATTTTGAATTTATTTGTTTCTTTTTCTTTGTTACTCTTGTCAGGGTATGAGAATCACTGCGAATGATTGTTGCAAATGATTGTTGTGAGATTGTTGTGAGCCAGTGTTGGAGTCGGGTCAAGGCGTTGTTTACGGGTATGAACTCCTATCACGGGAATAATGTCTAGGATGGCTGAGTGAACTTCTGGTCACACGGGATATATCAGGGACGACCAGAGGACACGCCAGGGGTCAGTTGAGACCAGTTGGGGGGTATATAAGAGAGTAGTCGAGATGAGTGCGGGGGGTGGCGGAAAGCTGTGTAGTTCGGACAGTGTTGTGCGGTCAGACCGGTCAGGATAGACCGGGGAGCTGCAGGGTTGCAGTAACACAGAGAGTTGAGTTTAATGTCGCCCAGAAGCGGTCAGGCTAGGACCGAGGGGACTTAAACGCTTTGTGTATTTACGTAGATCTGAAGAGGACGTGAGCATGGGCCCAGGATGGTCGAGTCGGACCGAGGGCATGCTTGAGCATCCAGCCAGTTATATATAGATGTATTTGATGTCAAGGCAAGACAGCCAGTTGTACAGTTGTACATAGCAGAATAAACATTGCATTGTTATACCGACTTGTGTCATCTCTTGAGTGTTGTGTGTAGCGGAGAGCAAACAATAATCCACCAACGAATGAGACCTTAACATGGGGGCCCGGACCAACGAAAGAGTCTCAGGATTGCCAAGCACCGCCAGCAACACAAGAATCGACGTGAGAGAAACGACGAAAACACATCAGTGCAGAACCTACTGTTAGGGGTCGGTTACATACCGTACAAGTCGAGGGAGAGTCAAGCGTAGGGCGTAGGGCTTACGCCTCGAACCAGAACCAGCAAAACAACGACGTCGGAACCAGCACAGCAACGACGTCTGAACCAGCGACGAACACAGGCAGTCAGGGCGTCGACAGACGGTGCCAACTACGAGAGAAGACGATTACAAACTGTACCGGGAGGTCAAGTTGCAGAACCAACCATCCCGTCCCAGCTACAGTGGGACCCTAAGGAGCCGAGACGACCCACAGCACCACAGTTCAAATCGGGAAAAGATCGAGA